>PVJD01012321.1:25342-40537 GCA_004026545.1 Mormoops blainvillei
CCACCCCTGCCACACACACAATTGGCACCGGTCAAAAGAGATGGTAAAGAACTCTTAAGTGGAACTTGAGAACCCCAAGTTCACACCTTAATTTGCACGTCCTTACAAATGTATATCTCCGGTTTGGTGGCTGTGTTTTTTCATCCTAGCGAAGGCAGCATAGTCCTTGTTTAACACAAATACACGAGGAATTCCAAAATGCCTGACTTCAGTGAAATATGGAATTGACCTTGATTTTTAAAGGATATTATGAATAAGCACTATAGAGTTGCTGTAACTTAATTTAAAAGTGGAAAAGAAATTCATTAATATAGTTGGAAGTTTTTGTTTTGTTCTCTAGCAGGAAGTTAGCAATTCATTGATATATTTGAATACAAATTAAGTTTATCGTATGGAGAACATTCTGACATTTCAAACATCTGAATTTTGCAAAAGGAACTCTTGCCCTAATGAAGTTCCTATATGATTCTAGTTTTCTGTAATTACACTGGTGAGTGTGAAATACAACATGTGATGCTAAATGTAAAACAGATATAGCTAGAAAACTTTTGCAGTAGCTATAAAGTCATCTGTATTTTTCCATAGAACACTGAGTCAGCATATCACTAACTCTGTAGTAAAACTTTCTTTAAAAGACAGTCCTTTATTTCCATGTCTCTGGTTCTTTTTTGCTCATTTGTCTGTTTTGTTTATTAGATTCCACTTATAGGAGAGATCATATGGTATTTGTCTTTCACCGCCTGGCTTATTTCCCTTAGCATAATACCCTCCAGTTCCATCTATGCTGTCATGAAGGGTAGAACAAACTGATAATGACCAGAGGTGAGGGGGGAGAGGGATTAATGGGGGAAAGAAGGGGAAAAGTCAAGTCAAGGAACATGTACAAAGGACCCATGCACAAGGACAATGGGGTGGCAATTGTCTTTTGGAGCGGGGGTTGCAGGGCAGGGGAGAGCAATGGTGGGGCGGGGGTGGGGAATGGAAACAACTGTAACTGAACAACAATAAAAAATAAATAAAATACTTCTTAAAAATAAAAAAATAAAATGACAGTACTGTACAAATTGTCAGGAGGGGGAAAAATGAAACTCAAATAATAGGCCATTTTTTAATATATTCTTCATGTGTTCCTAGATTCCACAGTTCCATCCCAGATGCAAGATGGGTTTGCTGATCCTAATGTAATTACCAATAATTTAAGAACAACTAAGATTAAATGTGAATACTTATTATTCTAACTTCTGAGTTTTTACAAAGATGGATGTTTGCTTATATCCATGCTAATTTCTAACACATGATTTTATAGTGATTTTTACTAAATTTTTTCTTCTTGTCATATACATAATACATTTAAAATACCTAAAAATGTAATAATTTGAATATTATAATATGCAGGTGGCTTTAATGTTGCAGATTTATGAGAATAGTCTATAGATTGAAAAATAATTATAGATCGAAAATCCATTATAGATTGAAAAATAAGAGAGAATATGAAAGTGTTATTAAAGTGAGAGATTAGATTTATAACAAATTTAAAGTAAGATATTAATTCTGATAAGTGACACTTAAGGTACAATTTTGAGTTCTTACAAACGTCTCTTAAAGTTTCTTTTTACCTTTCTTGGCATTTGCTTTGCTAGGGGAGGTATTTTTGTTGTCCTTATTGCTAAGAAATTCAGTTGGCAGTGCCCCCAAAGCAGGTCCTCCTTGCCAGAGTTGTTAATGAGCAAATGATACCAAATGTCAGGTTGGTATGCCAAGGAGGTTACTAATAAGGCATTAACATTTAGAAGTTATTGAAGGGAGAAAATCAATATTGCATTTTTTATAATATTGTAAGCTCAGCCAGAAGAAGTAAGCAGAAGTTCATCTCAAGCTTCTACAGTCATAAACTGTGTTACAGCATGAGAGGAAATAATGTCTTCAAATTTTTAGCACAGGAATCATTCCTTTTCTTACTCTACTCTCAGCCCATACACTCACCCACATACCCAACTGTTGTACTCTTGTTGAAAACTATGTAGTATTTCATTCACTTATGCAGATCAATATCTTTGTTTTCCCCTCATTTCATCCGGAAGGATATCACATTACTAAAGCTAATAATGAATGATATTTTTTTAAGTAATTCCACCAAAATTAGGATGATGGTACTTTGAGGATATTGTATGAATTCAGAATAAGAAAAGGGTCGACTCTATAGAGCAAAAGTTCACAAAGATCTATGTTACTGTTAATTTGAAATATGTCTTTATCAAATTTTCAAGACCAAAAAAGTTGTGCCATCAACTGTCTACTTACTAAAGAAACTGCAGTAAAAGCACAATTTGCATAGCATCAAAATTTACTGTCACAGGTCATTTTTGCTGATTAGCAACCTGGCCCAGGACACAGAGCAAAGTCCTTTGTTTACTATGAGTAGGTTTTGATGAACATACTAAATGTATTTTTATAACCCCAACTCCCCAGGTACGGATACCCTTATCTGTTATTCCACCAGAATATCCAGTTTAGAGAATTCAGGTCAAGTGCAATGGGCAAATTAAATAGTTGAGGTCATGGACGTAGAATCATTTTCACCATACATTCCCATAAGTGGTTTAAGGTTCAGATAAGATTGGAACTGCTTTTTAGAGCACATATCAGGTAGGAAGGAGAATGTCCTAACAGGGTTGGAAAGATCAAAGAACCATTGAAAGAAATAGTCAAGAAAACAAGTGAGATATAGTTGGTTCCAATTTGCCTTTTCCTTTTGGCAGACCAGACATAGTTACAGATAAGTATTGTGTCACATATGATTTACCTGTTCACCCCATTGACAGTTCTCATCACTGAGTTACTTCTCCTTCACACCGCTTGTCATCCAGGCGGAATGTCATCTATGTAATTATATCCTTTAAATATAACCAGGTAAGGTAGTAACAGAGGTGAAGAATGTTCACAAATTAAAAATATACTTTGTCAATCTGTAAAGTATTAGTGGATATAAAAAAGTCTATTTCCTATAATGTGTTCATGTCTCAGACTTTAGCTATGTTAACGTTGTAGCTATTTCATTTGGAAATGGGGATTTTAAAGAGATTATTTTAAAATAAGTAATTATTAATCATAAAATAGTTTGCAACAGCACCCCATTCTACCAATAAACTACTGTCTACCCATGCTGCTGAAAGAAGTTTACCAGGAACGGTTATATATATTTTTAAGATTTTATTTATATATTTTTAGAGAGAGAGGAAGGGAGGGAGAAAGGGAGAGAAACATCAGTGTGTGGTTGCCTCTCACTTGCCCCCTGCTGGGGACCTGGCCCGCAACCCAGGCATGTGCCCTGACTGGGAATCGGAGCAGGGACCCTTCGGTTCGCAGGCTGGCACTCAATCCACTGAGCTACACCAGGCAGGGCGAGAATGCTAATATTTTTTTTTACTAAGGTTTTCTCATTGGAGTTTGATATGATTCTTCTGTTAATAATCTCAAAATAACCTTATGACATGTTTAAAAATAGGCATGAATTAGGATGAAATGGCGTGAGATTATTTAAATGTTTTATAGGAAAGGAAAAGAAAAAAAGAACTTCCTCTAACCTGTAGGTTCTTTGACTGGGGCCTACGAATTAAATTGACAAAAGATTAACAGGAAAAAAGGCATATGAATTTTATTCTATGTTAATATTTTAACTTTGACATACACAGAGGCCTTCATAGAAAAGAATTGAAGACCCAAAGAAGTGATTAGACCTGGAGCCTTAAATACCATTTTAACAAAAGGCAATAAGTTGTAGAGAAGTGACAAGATAAAGAAAAAGGGAGTTGGGCTTCTAGGGCAGTAAATTGTGGAAAACTAGATATATATGAGAAACTAACACAAGATAAGGGTTATTTTAATAATGTTTGCTTGTGCTGCCCCCTCTCAATGTCAGCTCTCTGTATCCAGTGATAAGGTCTGTTCTTCTGGTGTGGGAGAGAGGAAGAGCACCTTCACAAGAGGAAATTAGTGTCCTGCTTTTAGACAGATGGGGAAACAGCCAAAGATCTTTCTATATGTGCTCCTTCTTAATTACCTTCAGCTCAAAATAATCCTTATATGAGAGTGGCATATTTTGGGGTGGCATATCATGGTCCCCTTCAGTTTTAAAGTCTACTGTAAGCATCAGAACTCAGCTATTTTGTATTTCATATACATATACATAGATACATTCATTTTTGTCTTTAAATTTGCTGTAAATTTCAAATATTTTTACTTTCTATGTATGTTTAATTAAAACTATAGTCATAACATTATTAATGTAATTGCATATAGTATAATTATATATCATACACATTATTAGGGTAATTGTATAATTATATTTTAGTTATATAATTGAATCTGTCTATGTATTTATATATCTGTATGTGTGTATATGGATATATACACATATATAGTTTGTACTTAATAAAGTAGAGCTTTTTTTTAATGATAGTTCTTAACTACAAAATTTTAACGTGGAGATTGAGGAAGAGGTTGTACAACTATACTATGAAGTCTTTGAGGTCAGACTATCATTGTATATTTATCCCTAATATTTGATATAGTATATATACCTATTGGTGCCCATTAAATCTTTATTGAACAATGCATTTCTATAAAAATAAATTCCTCCCATTTGCTATTTTAAATTCTGAATGGTGACATTTGAGATGATAATATAATGTGGCAAAATTCCATAGTACATTTTCCTGAAATATCTATAGGCACTTAATTGAAAATAAACTGATGATAAATTGAATTAATATATCATATTCTTCTGTAACTATTAAATATAAAAGACCTTTTCAATTGTTGCTACTATATAAGCTTCTTTTAAAGTGCACTTTAGGTGTGCATTTATTTCAGAAGAGTGGTTGTTAATGCAGATAGAAAAAGCCAGAGTGTGTGATATACTCATAGTAACTAATTAAATCCTAAAGGCACTCTTAAGTTCAGACTATAGCAGTAGGTACATTATAAGATACTACTATCACAAGGAAATACTCTCTCCCGTGAATTATACACAGAGGATGGAACTGTGATTTGGCAGTTTAGAAGAACATTCTAATTATCTGGAAACAGTATTTCCTTATCTGTTTTGCCTGTGGCTAGGTTCATCAAATATTTCATTTTACCTGGAATTGCTAATTAAAGATCTCCATAAGTGTCTAAGTATAGGCACAAAGTATATTACTTTTTACTACTTACCACTTTATTTTGAAAAAGGATACTTTACCATGAGCATTTTACTCCTCATAAAATAAAAATGAAGTATTGTCAATTCCTTTCCCTATGGTATTAAATTTAAATATATGCGAACAAACAAATTTTAAAAGTCTGATAATTCCAATTTTACAAGAAAATAGGCCCTCAAAATTCAGACAGATACTACTTAAGTCACAATTAACAAATTTCTCTCTTAGTCCTAACATTCTGAACTAAGGTGTCAGCCCACTGTTTTCAATACTTGCACTGAGAAAAGTAATTATCACTGATGATTATCCACGGTGTTAGCTGCTCCTGTTTTTCAAAAAGAAAAACTTAAACATGAACACATACATTAGAAGAAGGGGAGTCTCCAGATAATGATGTTATACGGATACTTTTTCTTTAAAGCACCCTTAGCAGTCAGTTCTCCCAGGAGCTATGCAAATGTTAACTTTTGATAGGCTTGGATGTTCATTATTGGTGACCTTTGTTATCCGCAAGCAGTTTGAGACCAGTAGTCAGTGGCTTTGCCCTTAAATTTGCCCTCAAGCTCACTGATAATGGAAGTGAATAAATGGAATCAAGTTTCCTCTTAGAACTCAGACAGAAATAGGAATCTTTCAAAGTGCTATTCCAGCTTAAGGACTTCTTATTTCCATTTTCACATATTTTCTTCTCTTTCATTTATTAAGGAATTTTTTTTACCTATTTTGTATTGAAACTCAGTTGTTCCCTTGCAAATATTGGTGCCTCCATCCTTACCCTATAAATCTAACTCTCAGGCATTTCATTTAGGATGATTAACTCTTCCTAGGCAGATACATTATTAGTAGCCTGATTACATCTGTAGAACTTTTATTTCTACTTATTATTTGAGTGGTCCTTAGTGGAAAGATTTTTAAATTCATAAAACAAAAATGCAAAGAAACACACTCCTCAACATATCTTTCATAGATTCCATCTATAAACAGCTTGAATGGGAAGTGGATCCACCCTGCAATAAGTCATCCTAGACTCAACTGGGCATTACATCTGGGCTCACCATTCAGATCTCAAGGGGTTTAGTAACAAGGAAACAGGATCTGTTTCTTTTTATCCGGCTGGGTTGGGAGCCTCACAATTGGAGGTTTCAGTGATGAGTGGAAACTCAATAAATATTTGTTAAATAGCATGTCAAATAAAATCATTACTGATTTTCTTGGATGTAGCATAGCTGTCGTTTCAAAATGCAGTTGACTAAAGGCTTGGTAAATAGTGAAGTTTATTTTAATAGCAGAAAGTAGGGACTATTTTTATAGTTAGAATACTGGCCAAAACAAAACAATCAAGCGCAATATAATTGGGGGTTTTGTTGTGTTTTTTTTTTAAGGAACATACGATTTTCACTTGTTCTTTAAAAAAAAAAACAGGAATAAAAATGAGTCTGTCATTATAATAAATACTTTAACTGATTGGAATATTTTGACTGTTTGTGTGTGGATGAATGAAGTTGTCAAGAGCAAGAAAGCCCAAGAAAAACACAGAGGTAAAGAAAAGGAGAGTGTTGAGAAGCAGAAAGGGACTTGCAAAAAGCAAAAGACATAAATATGAGATTCACAACAGAAGACAAAGACAGGCTTTCATGGAACAGTGTCATGAAGCAGGTTCGTTTTTGTGTTTTACAGGATTCATGTAGATTAACCATGTACTCGTCCATCATATCTGACCCTCGTGGCCTGCCACTGCACACACCAATATGTACAGTTGATTTAATGGGTATGAGTCTGCAAGTATCTTTATAGTTGTTCTGTTTGCCTCAAGAATAAAGAGGAACTATTTAATGCTACATACAACTTTAAAGGATTTATTCAAGAAGTTTGCCAAGGACTCTTTCATTTTGCAGTATTCTCAGAAGACTATTTCCATCAGATTCCTTGACAAAAACCTTGAAATTATTTGAGCTGTATAATACAATGTTATACAGGTGACGGAACTAAAAATAAAATGCCATGTGATTTGCCCAACTACAGGCTTCTGACTAACAAACATTCTGTATACGTAGTACAAAAATTGGCATCAGTCCAACCAGCCCTACCCATGGTGTAGCCCGTCCTAATGTGACTGGCCTGAAGCAGGTCCCAAACTGTAGTGGGGACAAGAATCACCCAGGTTGCTTGCTTAAAATGCAGATTCCTGAGTTCCATACCCAGGAATTCTAATTCAGTAGATTAGGGGTAGGGCTCAAAGATTTGTGTTTAACAAGCAGACTTCCACCCCTGAGACTTGGTAGTAAGCGGTCCTGAGCAGTACTAGTTGAAGAGACACTTTGCCCCAGGGAGTTACCTTCTCTTATGCCAATACAGGGTGGGACGAAAGTAGGTTTACAGTTGTGAGTACACGAAATACAGTTTATTCTTGAATTATTATTTATTAATTATTGTATTGTTTTACATACAAACAGTTGTAAACCTACTTTTGCCCCACCCTGTATATACAGTTTGAGAACTAACTAGTCATTTTGAAAGAGCTACCCTCCCACACCATGCTGCACGCTGGCAAGGCACTCAACTGAGGAGGCATTTCCCATCTCTTAGAGTACAATTCAGCAATCTTTTTTTATTTACCAATACAAAAGTTTACTTAACAAAAATTCAATGTGAAAATGTACATGACTCGATTTTTATATTGCAGTAAAACAAGTGCTGTGGAGAGGGGACGTGTGACACAGTTGATTTCTCTGGTGAACACAGCCATTCTTTATACCCGTCCCAAGGTTTCTAACATGATGATACTATTTCCTTCCTCCTATTACCACCATTCCAGTATTGTTCTCTAGCCCACTAGTTGCCATCTCCACACATTCATCTACCACAGGATTCATAAAGGGATCAAATCCCCGCAACATTCCTTGGGCATGTCTGCCACCATTTCATTTCATTGATAACTTCTTGTCCATAAATTTTTTTAACTCAGGGGAGAGTTTTGCTCACGGCGTCTACTCAGCAAGCTCAAAGATCGAATTCAGCAATCTTATAGAAACAACATACTAAATGTAATTAAACATGACTTGATTACCAGGGCTCCAGTTCAGATTTATTATGGGCTACATACACTAGAAATTAAACTACTCATGTAACATTTTTTTCTGAGGGGAAATGAAGGGCATGTTCATAACAACAACTTACAACATGTTTGAATTGCATAGATAAATTAGGAAAAGTTCAAACTTAGAAATGACCTTGTGCCCAAGGTTAGATTGCCTATGATTTTGCTATTTGAAATTCCGTGACCCTTAACAAAGTGATAGAAGCCAGAGCTAAAATTCCAGTATTATGATTTCCTTTAAAATTAAATATTGTCTTTTGTTTCATTTGACTTACATATGAATATTATTTAGTTCCCAGCTCCTTTTCTATAAAAGAACAGTATGATATGATAAACAAAAATTAGTTCTGCTGGTTGCTGAGCTATGCTGCATCCTGTTTTTTTAGGTACAGGGCTACGGGCTATTCACACCCTTTCCATTTTCTAAGAGAGGTAGCAATGAACAACACACTCTCACCTTGCTCCTTCTTAACATAACTCAAAAGTTATTACAAGGTGCTGTAGGCCACCCTAGGCCAGAAAGAGAACTTGTGCCTGATAACAATATATGGATTCCTCAAAATCCAAAATAAAATGAACTGAAAGAAACTACAGTTTATTTTATCCCAATTGTTGTTAGTTTCCCAGATCTTTCAGAAACTTTAGTCTCTTCTAGTTTCTTAATTCCTTGGCATGTGGGTTACGTTCAGTTATAAAGTCACCTTTTCATTACATTTACCCTGTTAGAGCCTTTCATTTCCCTTGACTGAGTTGGTCAGCATTTGGCCTCCTCATTGGAGTCACAGTAGCTGGGCTCTGCTATCTCACCGATTAGCACGTGGTAGCAAACATATATTAGTGTAGTTAGAGGGTAGACCAGAAGATTTTTTTTCCTCATAATTCTTCGCTGGACGAATTTGAGGAAAGATCCTGTATAGAAATACAGTTTAATTTTCTTGAAAGACTGATCATTTTACATGTGTATGGAAAATACTTTTAACAAACTTTTCTTATTAAAATTACAGATGTGCATAAAAAAGTATAGAAGTGGGAAAAGATGTATCTGGGCTGTGTATTATTTTGTATACATAAGATTGGCATTTCTAAATAGCCAAGCTTAGAACAAAAAGTGTTCCATTTATGGCCAAATAGACTTGCATGCCAACAGAAAGACATTATGGTATTGAAACCATATGCAATTCTAGCCATATTTTTTCTCTTTTCTCTTCATGGGTATTGCATGATGGTATTTCTAATACAAATACTGATATGCTGTAGAAATAATGGCACTCGCAGGTCTTTCATCATATTGTATCACTGCTTTATCATATTAGGCTAATACACTGCGAGAGTTGGTAGAACCTCTCCATGCCAAATCGGATCCACTTCTGTTGGCACTCAACCCATTGGACTCACAGATTGATAAGCTAATGTTTAGAGAATTTAGATCGGAGAGAGTCGGCACGGCACAGACTCAACATCAACCTCTTGCAAGCAACTAAAATGGCCTCGTCCTTGCTGTTTATAACAGAAAACAGACTTTTAAAAAGTTTAGATCATCAAGTGTTTTGGATTGGGGGCCTCCCTAAAGGGATATTAAGAGGGGCAGGCCACTCTTAAGAAGAATGCAAGCTTTCTACACTGGAACTAGCATAAGATCAAAGCCAATCAAGATGGAGCACAGTGACAGAAAACTGCCATTTCTGTGGGAGAACAGAAGGGGAAGGGTATTGACTGGGGAAGGGCTCTGTGTGGTGACACCTCAGTTGTGTTCTCCTGACACCAGGAAAGGAGAGGGATCAGCTCCGATAACTAGAAAACCCTGGCTGTTTAATGGACTCTTTGATGGCCTCTTTAAGGCAAAGCAGAGGAAGCAAATTCTGTGTATTACGTGTATTTTGCATTTTTAAAACTTGACGTGCTGTATTGTACTAAATTTAAGTGTAATCTATTAAGGCAAGGTATACACCACCTGCTCTGAAGCTTACTATGTTTATTCTATTATGAAGTGTATTCAGGTGCAACACAGAGACTGCTTTTGGTGACACTAATGAAGAAGATTCCTCATGCCAGGCTTTATTAGATTCCTCAGCTAAAATCCTAACTTTTTCCTTATTTCTTGGCACTTGTATACTAATGGTGTTGCCTCATAGGACAGGCATGAGCTATTCTTTTCTGTAAAATTTTCCAAATCTATAGGCTGTGGTTTTCACTTTTGAAAAAGTATTTTGTCTGGATGTCTTTCAAACTAGCTTCAGATATTATTTAATACTATGTAACTGGGTCCCTTATGGCTCAATATTGCTTATTTTTCTTCTGTAGTGGATGTGAAATTTCCTTTATTTAGTTGGATAAGATACTCTGTAATAATTTCAATGCTAATTAATGGATATTTCATACTGTGCAATGAACAGATAATTTAACATTGTATTTGGAAATGTTTTTTCTTCCTGTCGCCGCAGTGTGTGGTATTGCATAATGTGAATACCTGTAAAAATATAAATTACTTCAAAATAAAAATATGACCAATTGGTATCAGATCTTTTTAGATAGCTAAATACTTTGCTAAGTATGCTTGATAGTAAATATCTTTCTAAAGAGAAGTAATCTTTGCTTCTTTCTCACAAATGGAATTTGTGTTGTGAATAAAATCACATTGATCTGCCTTACAGTTGCCTCTGTGCTCTAACCGCTTTAATGTGTTTTTTAAGTCCATGTAAAAAGGATGGTTCTGGTATGTAGAAATCCATCAAAAAGCATTTTGTTGATATTTAACATTAGTGGAATTGTCTTGGGTCGATCTCCCTGTTTGTTATAGTGAAATTTTATGATACGAAGAATTTATTTTTTCATTAAGGACTATTGTGACTCCACATTGATTTTTAAACATAATGATCTCTTAGCTTTGATTTTTAAACTGCCCCCTTTATGAATTCCTGCCTAAGAACTAGGTACCTTGACCTCCATGTCTCTATTAGTTAAATTTTCTAAATTCTGTGGGTAGTTGTATAATCGCTCATTTATGTCTGTGGTTATCCTTCAAAGAACATTTCCTTTGGGTCAGTAAATCAATGCCAAGGATACCAAGATTTTGCCATGTGAACTATTCATCATAAAAGCTACTGTAGTACTCTAGAAATTCAACCACTGCCATATATTTGTGGCATGAGACCACATAATTTGGCAGCAATGACATGCTTAGAGAGTGAAGTATAGAATAAACCCTAACTCTTGTCTCTTTTGTCATATCTTCATAGAAGTGAGCTTTACTGTTTTGCAGAAGGAACTTACAGACACTAGTATGGGCTTCACTTGATTCTGGTGAAGCACAAGGTCATTCTTATACAGGGACAAGTTTCATGTGTTCTTTAAAAACACACTTAGCAATACTAGTGGGTTCACTCAAGCTATCCTTTTAAGAGAAGGTTTTTTTCCTCACTAAAAAGAGAATTATTATTAGCTTGACTAAGAGAAAAACAAATTACTTTAAATTGTGAAAAGGGTAGATGATTACGAAGCAATGAGCAGAAGCCAGCTTTTAAAATCTTATACTTTTTTTCTGATATAACTAACTGCCCTCCCCCCAGCTTTACACAGCTAACTGACGTATATAAAAGCATGAATTAAGAGAGGTAACATTTAATTATAAGACAATTCAATATACAGTGTAAACTCCTGAATACATAATCATCCTTAGCATAAAACCTTTAAACACTAAACCTGTCTACATTAAACCCATTAAAAGTTTGTCACCTTACATAAAAATAAGCTGTTCGTCATGGCGCACTGGTAAATTAGTATTCACAAAAAAATATTCCCGTTGTCTCAATGCAAATGTTTAATTGACCTTCACGACAAGAATAGCGCCCCACATACGTGACACCATTAGCCTGGAAGCCTGTAGTCACTCTGTGGCTGTGCGAGAACGAATGCCTCTCACACCTGACTGGTGACTAATGCTACTATGTCCAGCCTTCTCTCCCCCTTGTGACTTAGCCTTTCCCAGCTTTCTGTGCTCATTACCCAGCTGTGTTGTGGAAGAAACGACTGTTTCCAGGAAGACATCATTGTCCAATTATAAAAGAGCACAGTTCCCTTCCCAAACATGTACGCAAACTGATTATCCATTGTGGGCTTGGTTCTTCGCAAACCCAGGTGGTATAGTTGTTTTGTTTTCTTTTTATTTTTTTACTATCTTTCAACATTGTCATCACAGTCATGGGGAAATGAGGTGGACACCAGAATGAAAGTTTGGGTCACCAAGTTTGTGTTCTGCTGTCCTTAATCTTCACCAAAGGAACATGAACGAAATTGTACAATAGACCGTCATAAAAATTGCACAGTCACCTGACAGAGAGCCCTCTTTGGAGTACTGTGTGTATAAAGTAGAGAAAACCATCACTCAGTTTAAACCTTGGGTGCATGAGGCACCATGTCAAATAGAAAAATGGGAAATGCAGAGGAGACTGGGGGTTTCCACTCAAGGAAAGTCACAGTCTGGGTCTTTGAAGGAGACTGCACACGGGACCATTGAGGCACAGGAAGAAAAAACATTGGAATTTCTCCTCAGGTTTTATAGCTCATTTTTTTTCAAGTTTCTTTTCTGTCTCTGTTTTATAACATGCATATCTATTAATATAGAGTAATTACATGTATATAAGTTATCAAAAGCAGAAGTGTTTTTAACTGATAAGTGTACACAATCAAAAAGTTTGGAAACCACTGGGCATGACTGTAAGGAAATACGTCAACTGAAGACCTTTCAGTATTTGAGAAGTGCATTATCATCTGCTAATAATCCATTTGCAAGAAAATTACAACAAACTATTAGTTTGCATTAGCTAATCTTTTCTTTGACCTTTTCTGTATCACTACCTGGAGGGCATATGCAACCTGAAAACGCAAAACAATGAGCTGCTGTGATGCTCACCACATAGGAATAGGGTCACAATATTTCATAGCGTAGCTACAGCATCAGTGACACAATAAAGGATTTTCATTTGCCCCTGCCATGAATGGCACAGCCAGAAATGACCCTCCCTTGGTGCAGATACAAGCTAATTTATAAATAACTTCTTTATGATACTCGAATCTATCAGTCAATGAAATTTTATATAGTAAAGAAAACTCCCTATGTTCTCTTTGCTTTAATACGATTGGAAAAATTTGTCCTCTGACACAGAACTAATTTACATGTTGTATATATAAAGGTACTGTGGGAAGGAATTTATTTGTACAAAGGCCCAGAATTCCTGAAAAAATTAGATACCAATTAGAAGTTTATTGTAGCAGCAATACACTTCCTCAGTAGGAATCACCGAAGGTTCCAAAATATGTCCTCTGGTTTGCATGTGGTCTTCTACACTTTGCCAACTTTCAGAAACATTCATTCAAATTGCAAAAGAGCTGGTATTCCGCCAGTGCTCCAAGGGCATGTTGAAAGAATGTCAATCAGGAAGCAGACTTCACCAAGTGCTTGCCTGCTCTTCCAAAGCAAGCCTCTTCTAGAAGAAGAAAAGCAAGGGTTTAAAAAAGAGAGAAACCAGAAGAGAAGTGAGAAGGAGACAAAGAAGAAGAGGGCAAAAGAGAAGAAAATAAAGGTGCTTTCATATTTTCAGTTGCAACAGTAGCCCCAATTGACTTAATTGGTATTCATCTGAGAAAAAAAATCAAGGAAACCAATTGAAAATTATAAAAGAAAATAAAGGTCTGTTTTTGTCTTGAATGTTGAGTTCTGTGTTGTTTTGACTGTTGAGCACAGTGATTCAGATTTATAATGTGATTCTGCCCCTCACCCTTCTCCTTTGAAAATAAAAGGATTCTTTGTCTAGTCTTAAAATGTTCAGTGATTGGTAGCATTCTGTGGTAGCCTGGCATCTCAGTCCCTCATCCTTCCTCATCCCACTGCTGTGTCTTGTGATGTTGTATATGTGTATGATGTGTAGAGGTGGGGGGAGGGGGCCTTATCTCTAATAGGAGCTGCGCTATTCCATTGCTAGGAAATGTTTCTGTGTTCCGTCTCATTGTGATTTCTTGTTCATATGTGCTGCCCAGAGATGAATCTATGCTCAGTTATTCTTACAGATGTCAAACCAGATTCTTTGTAGAATTATGTTGTCCTTTGGTTGAGTTCCTTTTTTCCCCGTTAACGACAAGAGCGGAAAAAAATTTTCCAGTTTTTATTTATTTAATAGCTATGTTTATCACTTTTATATTAAACTTTAGTTATCCTTTTAAAAGTAAAACTACATTGAAACTTTATTTTTTAAAAAAACAGTCATCCGGCCCAGTATTCCACAAAATTTAAGAACTGGG
Source organism: Mormoops blainvillei (assembly GCA_004026545.1). Lineage (NCBI taxonomy): Eukaryota > Metazoa > Chordata > Mammalia > Chiroptera > Mormoopidae > Mormoops > Mormoops blainvillei. The sequence continues at coordinate 39,935 of PVJD01012321.1, forward strand.
GAGAAAGAAAACTGGGTAAGAATGTTTTTTAAACAAAATATATACTCCCTACAGTTTTAGATAATATGGAAGAAGGTTATTTGTAAAATAAAAATTTTCTATGTAAAAACACTCTGCTCCCTTAAATCTTAAATCTATAATCTGAATCCCTTTTTTTCTTCACCTTCTTTCAAAAACTGCAAAACTAAGGATATATTAGGGCACCTGATACCTAAACTACTTTAATTCACATGTACACCTCCCATTTCTCTCACTCTCTGCTCTATGAAATTACATCAAGTTTTAGGTGCAGTCTTGCCTTGAGGCTAAAAGAATAACTGCTAAATAATTCTTAGGGGTCCTTTCCTGGCCTATGATTTTATGAAATGGAATTATTCTTTTCAAATGTATCCTTGTTTTTACAACTCCATTTAGTTACCCTGAATGACCTTATGATTTTGTGCCTTCCTGGCTCCGGACCATTCTCAATTAAAATCCCTACCCTATTTCATTCTTGCTCTTAACCCACAAAGCAGTTCTCCTTTTTACAGTCCTCCATATATCCATCCCTCAAAATTCTGTAGGCGTTGCCAACATTCAAAGATGATCCAACAGAAAACTGTA
>PVJD01012322.1:0-40434 GCA_004026545.1 Mormoops blainvillei
CACATTGTTGTCATGCCATGAGTCCTTTTACCGTTTTGCTCAGTCCCTCAACTCCTTACACTCCTGCCCCTTTAGGTGTCAGCCTGCTCTCTATCTATGAGTCTGTGTCTGTTTTCCTTGTTCAGTTTGTTCATTAGATTCCACCATATGAGTGAAATCACATGGTATTTGTCTTTCTCTGACTGGCTTATTTCACTTGGCATAATGTTCTCCAGGTCCATCCATACTATTGTAGAGGGAATCAAGACTGATACCAAAGATGAAATGCTATTTGCCCTGACTAATGCTGTAAATGCTTCTCTCCCACCTCTGAAAGCCCCTTCTCTCCAAATCTATTCCACGCCTCCCAGGACTCTTCTCAGACCTGTACCACGCCTCCCGGGACCCTCCCCATTCGGCCCAACATAAAAGGAATGCGGGGCTATTGTTCTGGGTCCAGGCTTTGAGAGGGTACTCCACTGGGCCCGCATGCGTAAATAAACTTTCCCTTCGTTACTCCCAGTGCCGTGTGAGTCTTTCCCGGTTTCGCTTTCTGCAACACTGTCACAAAGGATAAAATTTCCTTGTTTTTTATGGCCAAGTAGTATTCCACTGTGTGAATGTCCCATAGTTGTTTTATCCACTCATCTATTGGTGGACACTTGGACTGTTTCCATATATTAGAGACTGTAAATAGTGCTGCAATGAATATAGTGGTGCTTATGTTCTTTTGAATGAGCGTTTTAGGTTCCTTTGGATATATTCCCAGAAGTGGGATCACTAGGTCAAAAGGCAGATCCATTTTTAATTTTTGAGGTATCTCTATATATTGCTTTCCACAGTGGCTGTACCAGTCTGCATTCCTACCAGCAATGAAAAAGGGTTCACCTTTCTCCACATCCTCACTAGCACTTGTTGTTTGTTGATTTATTCATGGTAGCCATTCTCACAGGCATGAGATGATATATCATGGTAGTTTTAATTTGTATTTTCCTGATGATTAGTGACACTGAGCATCTTTTCATATGTCTGTTGGCCATCTGTATGTCCTCTGTTCATTTCTTAAGTTACACTGCAACATTACATATTTTTTCCTTTGTTAATATATTATAAGTCCTCAATGTTATTGATCGTTTCTTGGAAACTGACTTTAAGCAAAGCAATATATAACAAACCCATTTTGTTATAGGCTGATATACAGAAAAATGCCATAGAAATTTAATTCTTACATTAATTAGCTTATAGTAAAATTGATTAAAGTTGCCATTTTTAACCTTTTTTGTTGTTATTTTTTAAGAGAAAGAGAGGAAGGAAGAAAGAGAGAGAGAGAAACAGCAATTTGTTGTTCCACTTATTTGCGCATTTATTGGTTGCTTCCTGTATGTGCCCTGACCTGGAATGAACCCGCAACCCTGGTGTATTCAAATGGTGCTCTAACAAGCTGAGCACCCAGCCAAGGCCTGTAGTTGCAGTTTTTAAAACCCATCAATGATGTTAAGTGATATTAGATTATTTTCATGAACCTACGTTGTTTAGTCAACATATTCATGCTTTTGTTTTTAAAACCGAAAATTCACAGAGCAATCTGTGCTTATTGTTCTGATGTTAACAGAATAGATATTTGACAGAATTTTGAAAGATATTTCATCTGTCATTGTAAAAATATGATTATAATTATGCTATAATATATATCTTATAATGAAACTTTTATTCTATTATTGTGTATGACAAGACAGTATCTAATATCCAGTGGGAAAGTTTTATTGTTAGGGACTATTAGAAATCTAGTGAATATTTTTCAGAATTTATGGACACTAGATACAACCTAGGTTTAGTTTATAACTGAACAGTTTCTATTTTCATAATTTAATAAAACAGAACACGTCTCTAGAAAGTATATTCCAATTAACTATTAAAAGCTCCCTTTTAAGAGAGACCATAAGGCAGAACTGTATTTTAAATACTTTTGAATAAGATCACATGTATCTTCTGAAATTGCTGTATGTTACAGAAAACAAAATGCAAGTAAGAAAGTTATATGTTAAAACGGAGTAGAGCATCATTAGTAATTACTGATAAAATGAGGTTTGTATCATTGAAATTAGGCCAAACATGGTTTTACTCACTGTGTATTATATGCTCATTTCAATGAAATGTATATTGAAAGTAATAGATGATTTTGTAAATTACATTTATTTTTCTGTAGAGAAGTGTCAATACTTCTCCACAGCAAGTGGAATAAAATCTGGTTTTAAAGAAAGTAACGAACTATTATCAAATATGAGATAACTTCATAACTAAAGGAGCCAATAGCACAGTTTATTATGTAACTCATTAATTCAAAGCCCTGGAGGAAGTTACATTGAGGCGATAGACAGTCATGTTCATCCATTCAGTGTGGTTTGGCTAAGCTTTGTCGTGTCACTTGAAATGATTATGAAAATGCCTTTTCTGCAAGAAGGGGAAACCGAATAGTGTGCTGAGTTATGGTTGTGTGTTCTTTGGCCCAAACGAGGCTTTGTGTGATCAAGAATTCTCATGGCACTACTGCCTACTTGGTTGTAAAGTTCAAAAAATTCAAACATATCTTTAAGCTTTCTTTGAACATTTAACATTAATGGAGAAAATCATATTATTATGTTCACATTTATGACTTTTAATCACGACCTGGCCTTCGATGTGTGGCAATCTCAATACCTACGCTGCAGCTACCTCCCTTTCCCTTCCCACCTCAGGCATCCAACTTGGATGACTAGATACAGTTTGTCCATCATTCTCAGAATTTTAAATGCTTCTCAAATGCAATGTCACCTCCTTTGTTATGCTTTTTAGAAAAAAAAACGTAATTGTGACTACGGGCTTCAAACACTGTATTTCTTCACAAGCTTTTTAAGTACAGGCCGCTTCTCCGTACTGAGGGTACCCATGCACCAGGGTACCAGTGTCCTTATTCCATTGGCCCTTGTCTGCGACTCCTCAGGCCATTCTCCAGTGCTGCGTGGAATCCGCATCCAGGGAATCAGTCACGCGTACTCTTAGGCCAACCCAGTCAGGTACCATATGGCACCTGTCAGACATCGCTTTTGTTGCCTCTGCTAGGAAATGTCTGTCCACCAGGCCCCTCTGCCTCTCCTGGGTCATAACCACTTGTGCACTGCGGAGTTGGCAATGTGTCAGCACAAGGGCTGAGCACTTCTGCTGCTGTCATTCGATACCAGTATGTCTGCCAAGCCTTGCTGACATAACCTTGCCAGGACTAACAGTGGACCACCTGGCTGTGTGACTTCTGCCATCTTTCCAAGAGCTGTTGGAAAGGAATATGCAAAATTGAAACTTATCATGTGGTCTTGCGAAAACATGGAGAGAATGAACCCCACTTCATCTCTTAATGTTATACTCTGACAGAGGGGTCCTAATGTACCATCTTGTTTCTTACAGCAATTTGCCGAAATTTATTCATTTATTATTCAAAGCCCAGTTTTTTCCTGAGCCATAGACATCAGTTCATGGGAATTTGGGGTTGCTTAGGTTTGAATGACAAACCTTGCAAGGATGATTTCGTGTAAGAAGTGTAAATGGAAAAAAGAATGAATCAATTTGTACGTTGCTTGCTTTGGGTGAGGTTTCCTCAGCCGATCCGGAGGCAAGAATTGGTGAGCAAATACTTTATTATGTTGCAGGAGAAAACAATAAGGTAGTGCAGAAAGCAGAAGAGGAAGAGGCGGAAGGACTGGCATGATTTAGGTCAAATCTCAGCCCCAGCCTAATTCCTGGGGCCCTCTGATGTGCAAATGACGCCTCAGTGTTTTCCTAAGACCAGAGGCCTTTCATTCTTTCCATCAGCCCTTGACGAGGGCTGACCTGGTGTGGGCCGGGAAGGAGTCGATCCTGGGCACTTTCAGCTGCCTGAGTAGGCAAAGCGCCTCCAACCGCTCGGGATAGTGCTCTGAGGGCAGTCACAGGGCTGGTTATTGGAAGCAAAAGCACACAAAAGCCACAGCTCGAGTGTACCGAAAGGATTAAAGGCACCCCAGGGAATCATGGCCGGGCCCCACCAGGGTCCACTTTGTTTCCTAATATGAGAACAAAACAATCCTGGAGCTGAGGGAGCCAAAAAAGGCCCCAAAGCTTTAAAAATGTTTTGTACATTAGAGTTCAAAGGAGACATTTTTTCTAAACTAAACTTGACCTAGAAGATTTTCTATGATTTGTTTCATAAAATCATGTATTTTGAAACTGAAGGGGCCTTAGTGACTATGGACAACCTTCCACCCTTCTGCCTCCTTCAGATTTAATCCCTTGCAACTATGTAGAAAAGTATCGCCTTCTAGGTGTTAAAGAAATCACTAAGAGAACAGTTATAATAGCTCTCTTTGTTAATATCTTTTATATTGTTTTTGTAACAATTAACTTGCAAGATATATCAGACAAGGGAGAACAAAATAAGGTAAGAGATACACATGTTCTCATCAATAGATTAAAGAGACATAAACATTTGATCAAAATCAGTTGAGATTTCTTTTCTGAACCAAAAGGGTAATGCTATAAATTCACCTGAAATGTCATACTTAATTTTCAATCCTCCCAGCAATCACTTCCCCTCCAGAAGGAATCACTCTCTCAAGAAGGCATGCATTATTTCTTAGCTTTTTTCTTTTTTCGTTTGGTAATTTTGCTACATTTGTACGTAGAGATATATTATGACACTGCATATATAATTTTGCTATGAACTTGTTTTGCTCAACATTTTTAGATAAATTCTTTTGATAATTTTAGATCTAATTTATTCATTTAAGCAGCTGTATAATGCTGTGTTTCATAACATTTTCTCAGTGAGGTACACAGTTATGTTGTGTTCTTATATTACTGTTAATCAGAACAGTGCCAATTAGATTTTATGCCTGCTCTTTACCTAAGCAAAATTTTCCTACAGCAGATTATGATGTTACCAGGTTGTAACATACGTGCATCTTCCACTTTTCTAGGGTTTTTTAAATAAATATATTTTAAAGGATCTCTTTTCCCCCCAAATAATTATGAATTTTCTCAAAAATCTCATAATATTTAATTAAATTTATTATTTAATATTCCTAAAGTGTCATCCTTAAGATAATAGACATTTATGATTTGGGTTATGCATACTTATTCATTTGATGACTATTATTTTAATTGAATCTAAATTTCATTTGCTATGAATTATTATGATAGCATTGAGGATGTAGAAGCCTAACATTAAAATTGAGGTAGCTGCGAACTTTGAGGGGCAAAAGCTTTCAAGTTTGCTCCTATCTTTCACTCTTAGAGTATCTCTTAAAGCAGAATGTTTTTTCATGATTAACAATTTGTAGGTTTAGAGGTAGGTTTTATTTTTCTTCTCCACTAAATACATTTGAACACATGTTAAATAAACCTACCCCAAGACTTTTGTTCAGATATAGTCCTCCAACCATCACTTCTAGTGCTATGGTTGGAACTGGATTATAAAATGTATACTTTTAGACCTACCCCAAATTTAAGTATTCTTCGTGAAAATCTGTCTTTTAAAGAACAAATTCTTTAGGGCATATGGCTAGATGCTGACAATTATAAAATACCAAAAGTTCTCTAACACAACATAAAAGATGCAAGGTTCCAAGATTTCTTGATAATATTTCTTCCAAGACTTTTGTTTTTCTGTATAATGGACAGGCATTGGGTTGGCAGGGATATAAAACTAGTGAAAAGAGCCTTGCTTTGTTATCTGAATTAAGAACCATGGTAATTGGAAATTCCACTGCTGGGATTAGACCCTAGAATCCTGAAACACCAATTCAGAAGAACCTATGCACCCGAATGTGCATAGCAGCACAATTTACAATAGCCAAGTGCTGGAAACAGCCTAAGTGCCCATCAGTAAATGAGTGGATCAAAAAACTGTGGTACATTTACACAATGGAATACTATGCTGCAGAAAGAAAGAAGGAACTCCCACCCTTCGGTGCAGCATGGATAGAACTGGAAAGTATTATGTTAAGTGAAATAAGCCAAGTGGTGAAAGAAAAATAACATATGATCTTACCTATAAGTGGAACCTAATCAACAAAACAAACAAGGGAACAAAATAGAGCCAGAGGCACGGAAATAAAGACAAACTGACAGTGACCAGAGGGGAGTGGGGACGGGGATAATGAGGGAAAGAAGGGGAAGGTCAAGTCAAGGAACATGTATAAGGGACACATGGACAAAGACAATGGAGAGGGGGAAGATTGAATGGGGGGGAGAATGGGAAGGGCAGGGGAGAGTAATGGGAGAAAAAAGGAGATAATTATAATTGAACAACAATTTAAAAAAAGAAGAAAAAAAAAGAACTATGGTAATTATATTTTCTAAGCCATAGACCTCTGAATCAGGTTTGGTCTGGATTGTTGTCTGAAACCTATGGTAAAGGAGTGTGCATGTGACTAGTAAAATCTCTAAGTATTCTACCACCTTGTATATATTATAGTCTCTGCCTTAACCTTAACTATCTCTGAATTTTAGAGTTCATAAGTTCATTGGGAAGTGAACACTGAGATGAAACATGGAAAGATTTTTGATGACAGACTCTATGAAGGATTAAAAATAAACACCAATTCATGTAATATCCAGGGTGCTTTCACATACATTTGATACATAGTAACCCCCACCTCTAGAGGTTAGTAAATGTTATTATCCCCATTTTACAGATGAGAAGGTTGAGGCTCGTAGAGATTAAATCATTTGTCTAAGACCACAAAGCTTGGCTTCAGATTCAATGATTTCATGCTTAGTACTTATAGCTCAATATAATCAGATGCCATTTAATTTTTAAGAATTAAGTTATAGCAAACCTTGCTGAAGTCAACTCAAGGTATGCATAGGATCTTCAGTTTTCTCTCCAAACTCTCAGATTAAATCAGCAATCTTGATCCTGCTATGGGATTTAGATGGAGGTGTTCAATTTTGTCAGTTTTCTTGTTTTCTAACCTACATATACAAAGTCATGTCGCAGGGATGGGATTTAAAAGCAACCACATTACAGCCTATCTGGAGATAATGGTGCAGGATTTAAGAGCATACTGTAGGCTCTGGTTCAATTCTCAGCTCTGCTATTTATTATTAATATGACTGTACACAAACTACTTCACTTCAATTCCCTCTTCTGTAAAATGGATTTGATATCCCTGGCTGGTGTAGCTCAGTGGATTGAGCATCGGTCTGCGAACCAAAGGGTAGCTGGTTCAATTCCCCAGTCAGGGCACATGCCTGGGTTGTGGGCCGGGTCCCCAGTAGAGGGCGCGCGAGAGGCAGCCACACACTGATGTTTCTCTCCTTCCCTTTCTCCCTCCCTTCTCCTCTAAGAATAAAATAAATAAAATCTTTAAAAAAATGGGTATAATAAAAGCTCTCACTGCAAACAGTCGTTTTGATAGTTAAATGAATCATAGAGTGTCAGAGAATAGTGCCTGCTATATAGTAGGTATTATATGTTTGTTTAGTGTTATTATTATCCAAGTTGGAAATAATTGTGATTAAGTAATACATATTCCAGTGTAGGTTCTCTGAGGGGTGATGCATATCTGGACTGTTCAGTCTATGTACCAGGATAATGTTTATAAAATAGCTATTAAGGCTTCCCAAAATACTTTTTCTTCATAGACTTTTTAAAAATTAAATTTATTAGAGTGACATTGGTTCATAACAATATGTTTAAAGTGTAAAATTCCATGATATGTCATCTGTATATTGCGTTGTGTTTACCACCCAAAATCATCTCTTTTTGTTACCATATGTTTGATCCCCTTTACTCCAGCCAACAGGTGGTAGAATTGAGCATGGTAGTTATGACACAACAATATGAACAATAGAGTTTTCCAAGTCAAAGTAATATCTAGTAAACACAAATAGTTCTTAGGAATTACCTGCGGTGAGGTTCTGCTGCTGAGGAACTGGTGAAACACTTAATAGGACACGGCTGTTATAATGTCTACCAGTCACTTACCCCTGTTTCTGTGAGGCATGGATGAAAACAAATGATGAAATTTCCAGGAAATGCATATGGAATCCAATTTTTTGTATCACATAATAATGAAGATATAATAAAACACACGAGGCTCTATGTCCACGTCCTCATCTCTTATTCACCACCCAGTCCTCTGTAGTTTGATTTTCTTCTTCATGGCTCCTTTGCATTAAAACATGAAGCAAAACGATTCTGAGAGCATTAAGCACCAAGAGGTCAGCTGTATGACTGACTTTAGTTGTAATGATAGGATAGCTATCACATTGCTAAAACAATGAGCCATTTTTGTCCTCTTTACTTGTGCTGCTGGTGGCACTGAGCACTGCTGACCATTCCCCTCTGTAGGGTTTCCTGGCCACCCATTTTTGTCTCATGTGAGATTTTGTCATCTTCTGTGCAAGAAAGTATAGTGTTGTTCTATCCATATAGTGAATAGAACCCTTATTTTTATTATCACTTCACTGATTATGATATATTCAGTGACTTTATCTACCTTCCTGATTTAACTGCCATTTATACATTGATAAGTTTGAAATATATGTATTTTACTCTTGATTTCTCTAATGGAAGGAAGACCAATGTGAGCTTTTCCAGGAAATACAACTTGAGCTTTGTATATGTTTAGACGTCCTTAAAAATATAACTTAAGAAATAGTTATTTCTGATTCGTCATTGTGTTTTTCACAGTGTAACACATATTGGCTTGGCTGAAAAGTTCATTTGGATTTTTCCATAAAATGGTGTTTAGTTGTCTTTAACCTCATTTGAAAGTATTTTGTTAGATTGTATTTGAACTGCTGTCATATCAGTGTGCATGAAAAAAAATCAAAATGGGTGAATTTTTGTGTAGCCATTTTAATATTGAAGATGGAAGAAAATAAATAACAATTTTTGGTATGTTATGCTTTATTATTTCAACAAAGGTAAAAATACATCCGCAATGCAGAAAAGGATTTGCGCAGTGTTTGGAGAAGGTACTGTGACTTACTGAACATGTCAAAAGTGGTTTGAGAAGTTTTGTGCCAGAGATTTCTCACTAGACGGTGCTCCACAGTTGGGTAGACCAGTTGAAGTTGATAAGGATCAAATGGAGACATTAATTGAGAACAAGCAATGTTATACCATGTGGGGGACTGCCAACATACTAAACATATCCAAATCAATAAAGTTATTGGTGAAAACAAAATATGTGTCTTTTATTTTATGGAAAATACTGAACAGATTTTCTGGCCAACCTAACATTACTTACACTGTTAAGGACTTAGAAAGCATTCAGTGCATACTGAATGGAAGACTTTTAATTTCTTAAACTCTTATAAAATGCAAATGCTGCTACTCTATTTGTTTGAATTAGAAAGTATAAATTTATTAATGTCAAGCATAAGTTTTCAGAAAAATATCTTCTCACACATTGAAACACTTTCATCATTGTTTATAAAATACAGCAACAGAGCTCTGCGTGCCCCCGAAAAACAAGCCATGTGTCCCCAACGCGCTCTCAGAGCTGTAATTCGTTATCCAGCTGTTCTGCGGTTTATGTAAATTACTATTCCTGAAAAACTTACAACTGTAATCAATCACTCAAAAAATCAGTTAGTGCAGCGGGATCGATAATGCTCCCAGTGAAGTCAACATTCCACGTCTCCATTTCCATTACTGATTTGTGATCCTGGAAAGGATTCCGTGTTTGCTGCGCCTCGTTCTTTCTAATGTTAAAGCCGGTCCTTATTTTGTAGTATGGAGATTATATGAGATATAACTTTATAAGGAAAAGAGAAATTATATTGATAATTAAATATATTATTTAGGATGGTTTGTTTCTAAATTATGAACTCATGGGATTTCAGTAGTAGAAACATTACTGTGGTGACAATGATATGCTAGGTGATTTCTTAGCTGCACCCCAATACAGATTCCTAATAATAAGCTAATGAAATAGGTATTATTTCTCTGCTTTGGAGATGAGGAAACTGCTCAAGGAGTCTGAGGAGAAATGGTGAAAGTAGAGGTACAGTGGGTAGTGGTGCTAAAGGGGAAAGAACAGACAATAAGAATAAAATAGTTTCAGAGAAACTGGAGAAATGAAGAGCCCCTTGAAAAAAATAAGTGGTCCATAATATCAAATACCAAAGAGAAATTTAGTAAGATGAGACAGGAAAGTGAATTTTAGGTTAGGTAGTTAGAGAGTTCTGGCGAGCTTCTTAAACTCTATTTTTGTGGAAAAGCAGAGGAGGGACCAGAGTCCTAGGAGGTGAAGGAACATGTGGGAAGTGAGGAGGCTGATCAGCAAACACAAGCAAACGTACCACCTGGGAAAGTTGTTGCAAGCTAAGACACAAGAGAATAATTGCTCAAGGAAGGTAGCTTCTCAAGAGAGCTTTTATTGTGGCTGTTAGTGTACTTTGCTTTTTTTTGTAAGTTTTTAAAGTATTACTCTAGGAAATTCATATGCTTATAGCAGGAACCATGAGAGGTGGAGAAGTGAAGGCCCAATAAATAGGTGTGATGACAAAGAAGGACCCTAAGGTGATGAGAAGGTGTTAGGGCCCAGATGAAGGGCTTAGCATCAGTCAGGAGTAACAAGAAACACATAAAATGTCAGGGACAGATAGAGACAGGAATAAAAAAAAAAAAGTAAGTTGGGAGCAGATTGGAAAGGCGACTTCTCTTAGGGACAAAACAGAAGGCCTGGAACACCAGGACCCCGCATTCCCGGGGCTCATGGTCTGATGAGTGATCGCACTTTGTGCTAAACTTCAGCAAATGAGGATATTAGGAGCTCTGCAACAGAGTATTTCAGATAATCAGGGAGAGTGCCAAACCAGGTAGGTGAAGACATGGCGAGCAAGTTGTGCAGGAAAGGGTTAATTAGATCGCTGAAAACCTACCCATTCAAAAAAAAAAGAAAAGCCTCTTTAGGGTTGTGGCCCTTGGCTAGCTCCTGTGAGATAAGCTCAGAAATGCTGCCTGAGATGAGTGCTTCTGTATGCCTGTGAACTGTGACCAAATAAGTTTACCCCAATAATGTGAGTGACAGGGAGCTGACTGCATGCCCACTAACAATCCTGAACACTAAAGCTTCAGTGACCTTCCCTCGTTTGGCAACACTGTCTATATTGTCACACATTCCGGCTGAGAGAATTGTGTCCTCATGGGACTTCACTGGCACAGGACACCTGGAAGTTCGCTCTAGGTTTTCCCTGGACTTTATCTCCGTGTATGTTTTCCCTTTGTTGATTGCCATTATCCGTTCACTGTAATGAACTGTTACTAGCTGTGTAACAGCTGTCCTGAGACCTGCGAGGCCCAGTGAATCATCAAGCCTGAAGGTGACCTTAGGAACCCCAACCCACAAGTCAAGCATTATTTACTACTTTTTTAGAAGGTATGTGTCCTTATGATTTTGTCACTTGATTATTATTTATTCATGCATGGAGGGCTCACTGTGGTCCAAGCAATGTGTCAGGTATAGGACATCTGGTGGTGAGCCTATGTCTACAAAGCAGCCTTACAGAACTTGGAAGAACTATAGAGGAAACTAAGTAAGAGAAAACTAACAGTCTCAGGTATGATAAGTGCTAAATAGTAAATACAAACAAACTCACCAAGAGACACACTGCCTGCAGGGAACTGTAGACTATGTGATTTTCGTAGGGAGAGATGCTTGCTAGGATCGTGAAATGACCCAATGGAAGAAATGCAAACTTAATGGCCCTGATAGAGGGAATAATATATATATTACAGGGATGTGTGAGTGTGTGTGTGTGTGTGTGTGTATAATTAAAGTGACTGGAAAATAAATAGAGGAAAATTGGTAAGAATTAAAATCAGAGTTTAAATATATGTAGTCTAAGAACACTTTAAAAAATATTCCATATTGTCATGAATAATCTCTCTGGCACATGGAAATTTTTTATTTTTCAATGATTTTATTTATTTATTTTTAGAGAGAGGGGAAGGAAGGGAGAACGAGAGGCAGAGAAACATTGATGTGAGAGAGAAATGTCAATCCTGCAGGGGACCAAAGCTGCAACCCAGACATGTGCCCTGACTGGGAATCAAACCAGTGATCTACTTTGCGGGACAATGCCCAATCAGCTGGGCCACACCAGTTGGGGCTTGACAGGTTTTATTTTAACTTTGTCTCTATGCCCTGATATTTTACTGTGGTGTTTTGATTTGATATAGTAACTATTAATCATTGCTACCATATTAACTAAAATTCTTTGTATTTGAACTAAAAGTACATTGAGAGTACAATGCATTTGAACATATGTCATAATCTTTGTATTTTCTATAGTGGCAAAGATTATATGAATTTGTAGTTAGCCATAGAATTATAATAATTTTCAAAATCTCTATGGTAAATACTCCTATTCAATTGAAAGCAATGAAGGGGTATATAAATAGGATATACAAAATCATCTAGAAGCTTTCTGCATTGAATTACTGTCTTATTTAAATACTTCTTGATATAGACACCCATTAATGACATCCCTCTTTCCTCGAGCACCTGTTCCTGGTAAAAACAAGGACTATATTGATTTGCTGCAATTTATCTTCTCTCAGGATTTTTGTCTTGACACTGTGAGAAGATTAATTGGAATTAATGGCATTTGCACAGCTAATTAAAGTCACTTTCTTAAAGTCAAATCAATTCCTTTAATCAGAGGAGTGACAAAGTTTTGCTTACATGTGTTATAGTCTGCATGTAAATGTTGCCTAGGTGAACGAGAATCTTTGCAAGATTAGGCATAAAATATAGTAACTACTTGTGCTGGAAAGGAATTTCTCTAGTACTTAGTAATTTACAAAACTTTGCTCATGCCACTTACATACAGACAATGGATAATTATAATAAAATGCATTTCAATAGAATTTACATATAGTTTATGTTTATTTATTTTATATATAGTTTATGTTTAAAACTTCTTACAGTGATTGGCATGCATAAAATCTCAGAACAGTTCTTAGGCAAAGTTTACATGGTATAGGAGGAAGCAGAAGACGTCAAATTGATGCTTAGTTTTCATTGTCTGATTTTAGTAAATTCTGGCAGCTCCTTTCTCCACATTGATTATGCATTTACAGGACAAGTGTTCACCAACGACTGAGTAATTTGGACAAAATGAAGATATTTCTGTGTGAAAGTTTAGAGAAATATGTCAGTCAACATTTTTGTCTATATTGCTGTTTGCGGTCAATGGAACAATGATACAACATCAGACACAGGAGGAGAGTGACGGGATAAGAGAACTGCACATTCTCTTCCTCTATTATGTCAGGAATAAATATGTTAATATCCTAGACAAGCAGGGAGCATAATGAAGGTGTGAAAAATAAAGCAGGGTAGTACTTGGGATCAGCTAAAACGTTTTGTAATGAAAGTGGCAGTAATCTGTACTCTGTAGTAGTGTAAATATCAAACACTTACTAAATGGCCAAGTCGGTTTTAGTATTGGACACTCTCATGGCCTGGTCACTGAGCCCCGTCATAGCTCAGTAGTAATGGCTTCCACTACTTCATCACTAAACACCTTATCTCAAATATTTAGAGATTCTGTCTTCCTTCCAGAAGTTTTTCCTACGCTGACAAAGGACCAATGCACCTATGTATCTGTGACTCCAAAGTTCAGGGAACTAATGCCTTATGGATCCACTCAAATAACAGGGGAAAAGAAGTGATAGATGAATGTGTAATATATTCTGTAGGCTCTTGAGAAGGTTCTAATTGGATCAACACTTTAGTTGCTCACAGACAGAGCCAACTAGGTAACATAGTTTTATCCTTGGGTATCTTGCTGCTTCACCTTCCTGCTCTCTGTTGTCTCTTGGTCCCTCACTCTTGCTCTTTGGGACCACTTTCCAATTAATTTACCTCTACAGAAGCCCTTATTTCATCCTCTATGCTCCTGAACTACAAGCTATGACAGTTGTGATGAATGTACTTGATGTTATAATATTGCATTAGATATAAAGTCTTTGTGAGAAAGTGTGAAATATTAAAAAATGTAATGATTGAGGAAAATAACTCCAGATTTTTCAAGATTTTAAAGCCACATAGAATGACTAACATGTTGTAGGCTTTTTTCTGTGGGGGGTGGCGGTGGGGCCCAGGGGATGGGAATTCCTAACACATCAGCATGTAAAAATCAATATATTAGCCTTTGACAATTTATTCATTGCAATGCAATTCATGCATTGATTTTGAATTTATTCAAATGATCTTTTGATGATAAGGACCTCTTTAATGTGTATTTTGTATTGATTAAAAACAGTGAGAGGTACATAATGGACATAGAATCTGGTGATCTCCAGTCACTGAAGTATCACTAATATGTGGATAGTATCCACCTTCCACAAGTTTTATGGCATTTCTGAGATTTAAGTGAATGTTTTTTCATTGCAAAGTTGACTATTTATCTAGGAAATATATGTAAATCTATAGCTAAATGTTTAGCTAATAAACACTAATTTAACTAAATATTTCAGACTAAACATGAGCTAATATCCATAATAACTATGTCTTCCCATATTATTTCTATTGTTTAATCCCAGTTCATTACACTTCATCAATTCAGTTAAGTCACAAAATTTTGGACCCCTTGTGATTTTATCTCTTCCATTTATGTGGAAAGAATAACCAGAGATGGAGAGACTTCTTTTTCTCTCCTGACAGTAATGGGAAGCCTGGTTTCAAATCAAAGCCATGATTTTCTAAATATGGATGGTTGGAAGGAGCTGCTGTTCTTTCTCACCAGAGGGGTAAAGGTAATAAGAAAATCTGAAATAGTAGCTAAATCAGAATTGTTAGAAATTATCTGAGATATATCAGTTATCCTTCTGAGTTCACTCCTGGTGTTCCTTCTTTTGATTGCAAATATTTCTTGTAAATTTGAGTTGTGAGAGGGATATATCAATGCCAATCTAGTAAAAAATGAATGAAAAACAAAAACAAACAAACACACTCAAAAAGACCTTCTGATATGTTGCAGTATGAATACACTAAGAGAAAGAGAGCAAGCACTGGAGGTTTTTTGTTTTTTTTTGGATACGTGTAGTGGGGTGTCTTGTAAGGCAGAACTTTAAATTGATTCTAGCTACTTCCATGTCTGTACCTATTTAAATACTTACCAAGGCTTTCCACAGCTGACCTCTGTGGATAGTAGAAATTTCCAAATAATGGGAGGAAACATGAGAATGTCTTCCTTAGTAAAACAAGTAAATGTCAAAGGAGACAGCCATTACAGGAAGAATAGAAAGCTCCTATTTTTTCCTCTAATGATCTGTAATGACTTCTTGTTTTGTTTTTTTTTTTGAATCCTTAAATGTAAAGTTTAGATAAAGTTAATAAAACACTGAAAGTTTAATGAGCATCTTCTCTGGAAGCCCAACTTTGTACATATATCCTCCTCCTGATTATAACCAAGTAATTATGAAGTCTACTCTACATCAAGAACTAAGCATGTGGGTAAAATTCATGGAATCCAATGTATTATTCCCCATCTTGATCCAGAGAGGATACAAAATGTTATATTAAAAAATAGAAAAAAAACCCAATTTCCTATTTATCATTATATGAAATAAATATAGCCTGGGATTTGAAACGAACATTGAATTAAGGGGAATGTTTGATTAAAAATGTTGAATGGGATGGGTGTTTACAAAGTACTTCAAATTATGCTACAACAGGTAGGTTAGCATTGATTCTAATTATTAAAAAGATTAATCATTCTAGTACTATGAAAATAATAAATACAAATACCAATGTATAGTAGTGATAGGATATAGATTTTAAAATAAAAATGCCCTGAGATGCAATAGCTTTTTTTTTGTCACTGTGAGTTATATCCTATAAGTTGTTTCACCATCAGAAAATAGAGATACCTTATTTCCCTAGTAAAATAAATTTTTCCCCATACACACATTATCCCAGGTAATATTTCAACCAAATATAAACAAGCTCCACGTATTAATTTATATTTCTTTTTTTGTAAACTAGATATGAGTATTGCCAAGAAGTTCTTTTGATAACTTATCCTAAATTTATTTTCCCCCAATTATCTTGTTTGATTCTCCACTGTACTCTCTTTCGTCTTCCAAGCAAGAGCGATTTCTGACATTCTCCCAGGGAAACTAGTGGTCAACTGGGACTGTGTCTTTGGCCAATTGTTTTAACTACCCCCACCAAAAAACTCCTACTTAAGAGATTTCTTCCTATGTGGATATTTCCCTCAGGAAACAGAGTTTCCCAGACATGATTGCCGGGGTCCAACCTCGGCAGGTCTCAGGGTCCCGGAAGGAGAGACGGCTCGGCGAAGAAACGGAGACAGACACAAGGGTGAGGGGCAGGATGACGACAGTCAGACTTGTGGGCGTGGACTGCCTGCCTTAAGCTCAGGAACTTTATTGTTTATAAGGAAAGAACAAAGAACTGATGCATAGTGTGATTACAAGATAAATCACTAGATAGCATAAAACAGTACCAAGGACTGCTATTGCAACTATTCTAATTAAGGGTCATTCTGACCAGGAAGGCTGTTGGGACCTTCAAAGAGGTGTAAATGTATGGGATGTTAAGTCTGGGCTAGGCCAAGAATGGAATGTCTGCCAGGTTTTAGTGAGTCAATAAACGTTACAAAAAGGTTCAGTAGACAATGCGACCTTTTCTATAGGGAATTTGAAGTCTTCGTTATTTAGCTGCCTCGGTGAATAGTTAACTCTCCGCCTGAGGGCATTTATGCCATTTGTACACAGTCAGACTTCTCTGTATTTGTTCCCTTGTACCTAAATCATAATACCTAACTGATTTTCCCTGCCTTTTCAGCCATATATCCCCATTTATCATTACCCCCGTCCAGGGTATAGGAGAGGTAGTCGTCATAATAATTCTAGGAGGTACTGTCTTATCAGGGGGAACTTTTAATAAAATTTTCCTCCATTTCTCTGGCGGCTGGTCTGCCCATGATCTAATATTAACTTTCCAGACAGGGGGAGTGGAAAGCGGTGGAGTGGCCGGGGGCTTTTGTCTTACAATTAACAAATTCTTTTGCACAGCATCAGAGGAATTGTGCAGGTGTTTGCCGTAAAGTACAAGCGCCAGAAAATTCCACCCCAACTATCAATAACAGGAGGCATGCAAGGAGGGATGACCGGGAGATCCAGCCATGGCTGTTTCTGCTGTGCAGTCGTGCCTCATCCGTCCTGACTGTGTCAAAGGTCGGCTGTTGGTCAGCTCCCGACACATGATCATATAGTTATGCATTCCATCAGCTGTTTCTACTAAAATAAGTATGTTGCTGTTATCAACCTTCAGCATTTCACTTCATTCTTTGTAGCTCCATGTTTCCATATAAATTCACATTTAATTTGTTTCCCATGAACACTCCCAGAAATCATTCATTAATAATGCTTTCTATCTTCTTTGCTCATTTAATATCTATTACCATTTATGCATTCCTGGAGATATGAGACTGTATCCTTCCCAGCAGAATTATATTTTGTTATTTTGGATTCAGAGTTCTGTGACTTTTGCATGTATTTCAGTTGATTTCTCTCAATTACAGATTTTCCAACAGTTCCAGATTTAATATTGTTGAAAATATTATGCATATACCATGTATTTCTTCCTACAGATCATGCTAGTGCGTTGACAAAAGGCCAAAGGGAATGCAACCTGTAAGGCTTTATCCAAAGCTCTCCTGCATATATTACCTTCTACTTGTCATCACCTTTCATTTTCTTCAAGGTTTGTTTGTTTTTTGGATAAAATAGGTTTCTGCCTTAAGAGGCAGATGGAAAAATAAATGTAGTTCATGTTTTGAGGTGATAATAATGGCTAATAATAATACCAGTAACATACAATCACTGAGCTCAATCGTGTGTTTTGCTATGTTAAAAATGCTTTATATATATTATTTTAGCTAAGGCTCATGATACCTGTTTAAGTTAGTGACTCTTTTTATCCCCATTTTTGCAGAGAGGTAAATTGAACTGAAAGATTCAGTAACTTTTCAAAGGTCACATGGCTAGTAAGAGGGAGTTCAGAGAATCTCAGTTTTTAACCAATATGCCATTATTTTTTCATTGTGCTGTTTGTTATTTTTGTATGTTTGTAAAAAAAAATGCACACAAAACTTGAAATCACTAACCACCCTTCCACAGTGGGAAAATAAGCAATAAAAAGAAACAGTGGCTTATATCTTAGGTTTGGTATGATTTTCTTAGTCTTTGAAACTTGCTTATCAGAAAAAAGATTTAAAAAAATGCAACAGTTTTATCTGTTTGTCCCAGTATTTATTTATTTTCTGGGTTTTGTATTCATCTCTTAATGCACTCTCATTTTTCTGGTTGTCTCTTCATACTGACAACATTACAAAATCATATTTTATTTTCCCAGGTTTAAATTTAAAAAGTTGTTTACCATTAGTACATTGTAGTGATCTTCAAATGATGCCATTAATACAGAATTTTATGAATAAGAAAATATTTAATGGTTCATTGTAATATACCAATCATAAACAAGATACTTTCTCATATTGTTGAATATGAATATAAGTTCTTATGAATGAGGAAATTATTACAATATAACAATTAAGAAACTCAATAAACTTTACATTTATCCTGCTTTTCAAATCATTTGTTTTGCTCTGTGATGCATTTTATACAATATCTAGGTAAACCTTTCATTTGTTGAATGGTTGCCAAGGTGTTAGGATTCAATTGTTACAGCAAGTATGAAAAGCCTGTTTTCTGCTTTGGTTTTTTTTTTTTTTTTTTTTTTTAGTAACATACATTCTAAATACTACCTAGTTTGGACTAAATATCAAAGGATATTGTTTATAGTAGTATTCATGGTGGAACTTTTCCTGAAAAAGAAGCCAGCATTTATCAGGACAAGAATAGCATGTAAGAAATGAACACCCATACTCCGAGAGGAGAAATTGCACAGATTATGATCATGAACTAAAATTAGATTATGTTAACATCTGGCCAGATACCAGCCTCTGATTATCAACATCAAATGCCTTTTAGTTTTCTTATGATCACTCTCATTTTTAACCAATTTCAAACCTAATTTTGCGATTTACCAAAGTAGACAAGCATGAAATGGAGTTTTCATAGTAAAGAGATATTCTTGTGAATAATAATGTTGTGTGAGAGTGTCACTTCTCTAGGTTTGTTTTAACTTCATTATGTAACCCGTCTTTCATTGTGACAGAAATGGGTGCCTCCTGCCCTTCCTGTGCTCACAGGTGCGTGCTTCCTCAGCCCCACGGTGTTAACGATGGGGCAACAGAACTGATCTCAGGTCAATGAAAAATGGTGGTGTTACCAATAAGTGTTTTTATTTCCTTTACATTAAAATCATTTTTACACAATTCCACTTTCTTTTCCTTCCTGTAGACACCCTTGAAGCCAAGTGTGATAGATGGTTAAATGGTGGGTCATAAATTATAAGGGGCCAATGTCCCTTTAGCCTCTTTCCCAGCACACACCCATAAATACACACAACCCTGGAATGAGATGTGATTGAGAAATAATGTTTCTACCTGTAAGCCACTGAGATTTAGGGTATTAGAACAATAAGTCTTTCTTGAATAATTGAGTTATTCCGAGTGTAATGTAAATTTGCATAGTGATTAAGAGCATGGATTTTGTGTAAGATGTATCTAAGTCCATAGCCTGGCTTTCCTTTTTGTTAATTGTGTGATAAATTAGTTAAGCTCTGTCTCATTTCTATCATCTGTAAAATTAGGAAAGTATCTATATGACAGGTGTATTTCAAATATTGCATAATGCTATATAAGGTCTGTCAGAAGGTATCCAGCCATGTATTATGAAAAACAGAGACACTTATTGATGAAGATACAAGATATTACATGGGACAATGATGCCTCGGTCCCCTTCAAAGTAGGCAACTTGGGATCTCACATAGATCTGTCAATCAGGTGCCCTGTTGTATTTTCCTGAATCTTATCAATGGTCTGAAATCACTTCCCTTTCAAAGGTGATTTTAGTTTTGGGAAAAGCCAGAAGTAGCAGAATGCCAAATATGGGTTGTAGGGGAGCTGAGTCACCTGGGTGATTTGATGTTTTGCCAAATAACTCTGCACAAGAAGTGAGGCATGAGCAGGCATGTTGTCATGATGAAGCTGCCAATCACCAGTTGCCCATAGCTGTGACCTCCTGAATCATCCGAATAGTTGTTGTGGAGCAATGTTCAAGCTTAACGCAAAATTTGATGTAGGTTCGTTGCTCTGCTAGCTCAGTCACTTTTAATGAGATGGCTGCACAGTGCACATGCTCACTCAGTGGTGTCTATTGCCCCCACTGACTGGTGCAGTGCAGCTGTCATTGTTCACACACACTCATTCCAGTCCACTCCCCTTGGTTGCCAGGTTATGTCAATGTCGCACAATCCATTCTTGTTATTTTAACAATGGCTGGAATTTTTCCAGGGACTTCGACTTGGTATCTATAATATATATGTCTAAGACTATAATATTTGATAGGCATTAGCTTTTTAAAAACCTTTTTTAAAAAAATAAGAATTGCAGTTTATTTAGGTCATGCTCCATCCTAGAAAAGACAAAACTCAGAGTTAAGTAATAGACAACATCATTAGGACAAGGCGGAATGGAAACTCCTATGTGATAACTCAGAACTTTATTGTGTCTCAGGCTTGTAAAATTCTATACAGAATATCTCTCCACTTTATTTCTGATTACTCTAATGGAGCTTTAGATTCTTTCCCCTAATCCCAAATCACTATTACTTTCTTTACCGGAGGGTATGTCCCAGATCTCCTCAGGTCGAGGGGTATTTCTGGGTTTCTAGCTGAAGTGAAGGCTATATTTCAATGTGCAATGCACCCTCTATCTTCCTGTAGTTACTCTAAGAGCCCGTGTTTCCCTCTAATGCCACTGAGACAACCACATTCGCCTGTTTTATAAGCCCCCACAATCCCTGAATGCAGATTAAAGAAAAAAAATACTTCCTTCCTTTAACATGATACATATTTCACTACTTTTATGTCACAGGCAACAGTTCTAAGACATTTTCTATAAGCACAATTGTCTTAAAGATTTGCTTTTCCTAAGGCTATTTATGGTTCACATCTTGCAGACTAGTTTCAGGGAGCTCGTAGTGAGCCTTGCTTGGGAGAAGAAGCATTCCTTCATACTTTGAACTCTTCTTACTTAGCCGACAAGAACAAGGATTTACATATGGGAACAAAATTTCCAACAAAAATTACAACTACAAATTCAGGTCTTTTCTTTTTCCAATATATGCTATTCCACTAAATATAAACATTTTGCATGACAGCCTGTAGTTTGTCGAGGGTGAATCTGGACAGAGAGATCTGGGCAGTGAGAATGTGTGAGCAGTTCAACATACTTGGAATTTAGTACCATGGAGAATAAGCGAGAAAGAGATAGGAGTGGTAGATAGTGGAGAAGATATTGGTAGATATCTCATATGACGGGCCCTGTTGTAAAGACAATAAGGACTTTTGGGACAACTTTAAACTGCAGAGGTTGCAGTAAAAAAAATCACAGCGCAGGTCCTGTGTATCCGAGAGGTACATTCATCACTGGTATGTGCTGAAATGTGAAGAAAAACAAAAACACTGCAAATTTGTATTTATTATACTTGTATAATAAAATACATGGTTTTTATTTATTTTCAGTTATAATCTAGAAATTATTAAACAAAGAAATATAAAAACATAAAGAATAAAAATTTTTCTTCCAAATAACAGAAATATGGATATTGCTAAAAAAAAAAACACCAAAAACATTTTGTTTTTGTTTAACATGTTTAACATTAATTAATAAGAATCTTTAATAGTTGGCTTTGCAAAACATTTGTAATAGTCAATAAAAACAGTATTGCTATGCTCAAGGCATAAATACTTTTCTCAGCACTTGCAAAAATATTTTGATAAGTAACTTGTTTTGGATGCATAGCACCTAACACATTTTTTTTTTCTGCTTGTTGCGGAGCTATCTATGTCGTTAGAATTTCCTTCAATTTGTGTTTGAAATTGATGATGTTTCAGGTTTAAAGGCTTATGTACAACTGTAGAGATTTTTTAATGCTTTTTTATTTGTTCTGACACTAACTGCATTACAACAGTTCTAATAAATATTCTGCACCTTATTTTCATATTACTGTTCAGCATATGAATATTCTGAGCATTTTTTCCTGCAATGTTCAAAATTGTGTAGAATGTAACCACAGACTGTCTTCTGGCATTCTTCATTACATTATATGTACCTAGCATTTGGTCCACAATGTCAAATCCTGACTTGTTTCGTTGTGATATTCTATTATGTCAGGCTCTTGCGAATATAAATTTAGAACATGATCAAAATGCATACTTGAAACTAAAATTGCACTTTTCCCCTTTTGGGTATATGAGACACAAGTGTGCACTTTGCACCAAAAGAAAATAAATTGGATTTTCCGGGTCTCTTTTTAGAAGACGCAAATTCAGGTGTTGGTTGGGGTTTATTCTTATGAATAGTACCTGCATGTGAAAGTTGCTTCTTTTTCAAGTTGGAGATTAGATTTATATCAGCGAACCAGTTATCTGCTGTAATATTATATTCTGACAAATAAATGGGTTCCACAAGTCTCCTGCTTACATCTGCTGGTTTATTACTAATCAAGTAAGGACCTTCGGGAAGCTTACCAGCATATATTTCAAGGTTTCCTGTGTAAAATACATTTGAATCGAACATAGCAAACATTTTTATACCATAGTTACTGGGCTTGGATGGAATATATTGCCGAAACCCATATTTACCTCTAAACCCAGGTAACATTTCATCTATTGTTACATTCTGTCCCATAGAATAATGTCATTTGCAATTTTCTACAAATGCTGAGAAAATGTCCCTCACAGTTGTTAATTTGTCCACTTTCAGGTGCTCTAAGCAAGAAAGTTTGTCATTAAACCTGATACCATTCCAAATAAATCAAAATCTCTATAAAGATACCATAAGTCTCAAGAGTTCAATCTTACTACCATCTATAACCCATAAATCCAGCAAATTTAGCTGATTGTTGCAATGTAAACCAGCTAGATACGAGGCCTAAAAATTCTTTCAATTCAGTTTTGCGTGTTCATTTAGCATCTCTTCTCATGAAAACCGGGTTGAGATAAAATCGATCTATTTTTATGTAGTATTAGATGTAAAATATCATTCGTGATAAACCAGTTCTAAGTTTTCAAGTTCTGTCTTGGCATTGTTTTGCATTTGGCTGAACTAACAGAAGTCGACACAAAATATTCTGTAGCTGTTTTCTAATATGTCTTCTCATTGGATTTTTCCCTCCATTTTGATTTTTTATCCTTTCCAAAAAACACTTTTTATCATTTTTGTTGTTATATTCTATCATTTTAATCATTTTTTGTTATTCTATTACAGTCGTCTCAATTTCTCCCTTTGCCCTCCTCCATCCTTCTCACCCCCCACCCCCACAGTCAGTTTCCATACTTGTTGCCCATGTCCATGGGTCATTCATACATGTTCTTTGACTGCTCCCTTCCCCTTCTTTCCTTCCACAATTATCGCTCTCACCTCTCCCCTCAGATCACTATCAGTCCGTTCCATGTTTCCATGCCTGTGGTTCTACTTTGTTCATTAGTTTATTATGTTCATTAGATTCCTGTATAGGTGAGGTCATATGGTATTTGTCTTTCACCAACTGTCTTATTTCACTTAGCATAATGCTCTCCAGTTCCATCCATGCTGTCATGATAGGCAGGTGTTCTTTCTTTCTGCTATGTACTATTCCATTTTGTAAATGTAGCACCATTTTTTGATCCACTCATTTACTGATGTGCACTTAGGCTGTTCCCAGCATTTGGCTATTGTAAATAGTATTGTTATGAACATAGGGGCACACAAGTTTTTTGAATTGGTGATTCAGGATTCTTAGGATATAATCCCAGCAGTGGAATCAATGGGACCAAAGGTAGTTTCATTTTTAGTGTTCTGACGAAACTCCATGCTGTTTTCCACAGTGGCTGCGCCAGTCTGCATCCCACCAACAGTGCAGTAGGGCTCCCTGTTCTCTGCATGCTCATCAGCAGTTGTTGTTTGTTGATTCATTAATGATGACCATTTTGGCAAGTGTCAGGTGATATCTTATTGTGGCTTTAATTTGAATCTCTCTGATGGCTAGTGATATTGAGCATCTTTTCATGTGATTTTGGGCCATCCATACATCCTTCCTGGAGAAGTGTCTCTTCAGACATTTTGCCCATTTTTTAATTGGATTATTTGTCTTCCTAGTATTGAGTTATATGAGTTCATTATATATTTCAGAGATCAAACCTTTGTCCAATGTATCATTAGCAAATATATTCTCCCATACAGTCAATTTCCTTTTCATTTTGATGTTGGTGCTAGATACATGAAATACACCATTGGTATTTTAATAGGAATTACATTGAATCTATAGGTTGCTTTGGGTAGTATGGACATTTTAATGATGTTAATTCTTTCAATCCTGAATGTGGTATATACTTCTATTTATTTGTATCTTCCTTAATTTCTTTCTCCAGTGTTCTGTAGTTTTCTGAGTATAGGTCTTTTACCTCCTTGGTTAAATTTATTCTTAGGTCCTTAATTATTCTTGTTGCTATAGTAAATGGGATTATTTTCCTCATTTCTCTTTCTGATATTTCATTGTTGGTGCACAAAATGCCACCTATTTCTGAATATTGACTTTGTTTCCTGCTATCTTGCCAAGTCCACTTATTAGATAGAGGAGCTTTTTGGTGGAGACCGTAGGGTTTTCTATGTACACTATCATGTTGTCTGCGAATAATGACAGTTTTACTTCCTCTTTTCCAATTTGGATGCCTTTTATTTCTTTTTCTTGTCCATCACTGTGGTTAGAACTTCCAGCACTATGTTGAATAAGAGAGGTAAAAGTGGATACACTTGTCTTGTTTCAGATCTTAAGGAGGAAGTTTTTAGTTTTTGCCCATTGAGTATAATGCTGGTTGTAGGTGTCTCATTTACGGCTTTTATTATGTTGAGATATGCTCCCTCTATTCCCACTTTGCAGAGTGTTTTTATCATAAATGGCTGCTGGATTTTATCAAATGCATTTTCAGTATGTATTGATATAATCATGAGATTTTTTCCTTCATTTTATTTATGTGGTGTATTACACTTATTGATTTGCAACTATTGTACCATCCTTGCGTCCCTGGGTTGAATCTCACTTGATCATGATCTTTGAAATAAATTTCTGGATCTGGATTGCCAATACTTTGTTGAGGATTTTATCATCTATATTCATCAGAGATATTGGCATGTACTTTTCTTTCTTTGTTGTGTCTTTATCTGGTTTTGAAATTAGGATAATACTGACCTCGTACAAAGAGTTTGGGAGTCTTCCCTCTTGAATTTTTTGTAATAGTTTAAGAGAATAGGAGTTAGTTCTTCCTTAAATGATTGGTAAAATTCACTTGTGAAGCCATCTGGTCCAGGGCTTTTGTGTGCTGAGAGTTTTTTGATCACCGCTTCAATTTCACTAGTTGTTATTGGTCTATTAAGGCTTTCTGCTTCTTCTTGATTCAGTTTTGGCAGATTGTGTGTTTCCAGAAATTTGTTCATTTCACCCGGGTTGTCCAACTTCTTGGTATATAGTTTTTCATAGTAATTTCTTATAATCCTTTGTATTTCTGTGGTACTAGTTTAAACCTCTCCTCTTTCATTTCTGATTTTATTTATTTGGGTCCTCTCTCTTTTTTTCTTGATGGGTCTGGGTAAAGGTTTGTCAATTTTGTGTACCTTTTCAAAGAACCAGCTCCTGGATTTATTGATCCTTTGAACTGTTCTTTTAGTCTTCATGGGGTGGACTTCTATGGTAGGAGCTTTGAAGGACTCAGTGTTGCTGTCTCTTTGATCTCCTGATCTGGATGCTCTAGGGTTGCCCATTATTAATTTTATGTGTGCTCTCTTGTACTTGGGCGTTGATTATTGATGGTTCATTCACTGGTAGGTTCTCCCCTCCAGCTGACTGACTGGGGGTCACAGCCCCCACCGCTTCTTGTATGCGGTTGTGCAGGTGCCGGTTAACAAAGCAATGCTACCCAGAAAACGAAACCCACAGCAGCAAAAATACCCCCTACCACATCAGCAACATCAACAGCAATTGAGCAAAGTTTAATAAAGGTGGAGAGACATTAAGACTATTGTAATATAGAAGAAAGGAGATATGAGATGACTAAAGGAGAGAAAAGTGATTTTGAGCAGGAAGAGGGAGGAGAAATAATAAGAGTAAGACATAGAAACAAGGTGAAGAAAGGGAGAAAATGAAACTTACAATGTAAGTAAAACAGGGAAGAGCAACGGCAAAATTAAGTAAGAAAAGGGAAAAGTATAATATGAAGTTTGAAATTAAAAAAAAACAAAACAAACTGTGAGCCAAAGGGAACAAAATTGCAGAAAACCCACAACATGGTCAATAACAATGACAGCTGAGCAAAGAGTAATGAGGGTAGAAAGAAAATAAGAATAGTATGTGAAAGAGAAAAGAAAGTATGAGACATCTACAGTAAAGAAAAATGATTTTGAGAGGACAGATAGAGGAGAAATAATAAGAGTAAAGAATAGAATCCAGGCTAAGAAAGTGAAAAAAAAAATCAAATTCCTAACTCAGCTAAGCAACCTCAGGACGAAGGCAAAATGGGGTTAGATGAGGGAGAGTAAACCATGAGATTTGAAATTAAAAAAAATAGTGAACTAATAGGAATACAATTGAGATAAACAACAATAACTATAATATCCACGCCAAACAAGTCACAAAATAAAGGTGGAAAAAATAAGAATATTATAAGAAGGAGAAAGGGAATGTGAGCTGATTAAAAGAAGAATGTTTTTGAGAGGATAGAGGGAGGGGAAATAGTAAGAGGGAGGAGTAGGAACAAGGTGTAGCTTGGGGGGAACCATAATTTATAAGAATAATGAGAAAAGGCAGGAAGAAGGCAAAATGGAGTAAGACAAGGGAATGGTACAGTGTAAGATTTGAAATAAAATAAAAATATAAAAATATAAATAAAAAGAGTAAAAAGTTAAAAAAGAATAGCAAATTATTTGGAATATAATTGAAGCAACAGAAGAAATATTAAAAGGTTATGGAAAAGAAAGAAAAAATAACGCAAATTCTGAAGAAGAACAAGGTGGAATTTGTCTCAGCAAAGTTTGGTGTTTGTCGTCTGTCTTCTCTTTCTGGATCCACCTCTGGCTTTTTAATCAGCTCAAGGTCCCAGGGTGAGTCATCTAACTTCTAACAGCACCACCTGTATCACTTCCGCTTGCCTCTAGAGGGGGCTTCTATTGTGATTGGGAGAGTGGGACCCCTGGGTGTCGCCTGGGAGGCACTGGTCAGTCTTCTGGAAAAACCGTGGGTGTGTTTCCCCTGCCCCTGCACCACCTGTCTTGGTCTGTCACAGCTTATTTCCAACAATGTATAGTTTCTGATGAACTAGCTGTCCATTTCAGG
This sequence comes from Mormoops blainvillei, assembly GCA_004026545.1. Taxonomy (NCBI): domain Eukaryota; kingdom Metazoa; phylum Chordata; class Mammalia; order Chiroptera; family Mormoopidae; genus Mormoops; species Mormoops blainvillei. Next base: position 27,536 of record PVJD01012322.1, read on the forward strand.
GGAGGGGCCCATCTGTCCAGTAGGGTCAACTGTTTCCTGCTTGGTGTTGATGGCAGCGCTGTGTGACAGCCGAGGCTGGGTAGAGCTCTAATTCCCCCTTACTGCGCCGATGTCTGATCTCCCTGCCTTGCTGACCTCAGTGGAATAGGGCCCTGGGAACCAGTGTATTTTGTCTCCCTGAGTGAAGTTCGAAATGAGCCCTTTAGGAGTTCTTTCTGCCTTAGTCTTGCAGAAATTCACTCTGCAGGGGATTCTTGAGCTTGTCCTCCCTGTTTTGCAGAGCTTCCTGATTGGATACAGCGGGAGGCTCTTATAACCCTGCAGGAGGTGGGGGCTGGGTTAGTCCTTTCCTTCCCAGAGGTTTGATTTCTGTCAGCCAGGGAAGGGGGTCGTGCCCAGCTCTTGCCCATCCAGCTCCCAACCCAGCACCCTCATAGCAGACATCGTCCCGAACTCTTCACTCTGTGTAGCCTCCCGCCTGCTAGCTGTGCCGGGCTGGGGCTGAGAAATCCCCTTATTGTGCCCCTTGCTGATCTCTCTGCCCAACTCTATTCAGTGGGAGCAAGCCACACCTTCAATCTTGTCCCTTTGCTGGCAGAGTGGCTACACACAGGGTTCCTGTCCAGCATGTTTCAACTCCCCTTTTGGAAAGTCTTTCTGGGCACACCCACAGCAGTACTGAGTCACTGTCCAGTTTTCCACACGCATACCCTCGCCAAAAAGCCAAAGTTGCTCACAATCCTGGCTGGCCACGGCCTGTCTCTGCTGACGCTGGTACAGATAGATAGAGTCCCCCTCTCTCTCTTTGGCATTCTCCCGGTTGGTGTTTGCTGCTGCAGCTATGGGTGTGCTGCTCACTGTGTGTGTGTGTAGCCTGGATCTCCCCAACTTTGCAAATCCGAGTCACAGGCCCCAGTCTGGGAATTCTCTGCCCTGGGAGGGGAGGGGGCCCAAAGCTGCAATCGCTGACCAGCCTCTCCGTGGCTGCAGGCGCCATACATGGAGTATTTCCCCTTCAATCCATAAAATCTCCTTACCACCTTTTGTGAATTATCTTCTCCTTGGTTTCCAAACTTCACATCAGCTAAGCTTCCATGGAATATTCAGAGTTTATTTGTTGGTAGATCAGCCGAGTATCTGAGTTGGCGGCAAGAGCAAGCAGACTCAGTTTCCAACTACTTGGCCACCATATTCTCCCTGCCCCCCTTCCAAAATACTCTTCATTCATGTCTAATTCATCTTCACTTTCTTCACTAGAAATGTCTTGCTCAGTATCTGAATCTTCTGAATGAACTTCCACATAATCTTCGTCTTCTAAATCACTTGCATTTTCATATTTGACTCTATCGTTCTAATCATTGAATTTGAGTAGCATTTGCTGAAGTTCTTCAACATATCTCAGATTGTCAAATTGATATATTTTTCCATCCATTTTCAATGGTAAGTGAAAAAACCCCACAATATTGACTTCGAGGTTTGTGAAAAAACACAACTACACCAACATTGATTTTGGAGTTCACAGTATCCTCAGATACAATTTACTATTGAATATAACACATCCTTATGAAATGTGTTATAACCAAACTGATGGCTTAAATGTTATGGCTTAACATTATCCATGTACAAACGTGCAGCTACACATGACCTAGAACCTATACACCCGATATATATATAACAATATTTAATAAAATAGTTCATTTGTATCTCTCAGATCAGCTGCTACCTCCACAGGGTTAAGCAGGGGAGGTTTTTACCCAGAAGCTGCAATTTTCAATAAGTTTATTCACTTATTTAAGATAAAAAAATCATCATACTTTAGAAATAAAGGGGTCTTAGAGATGTTGTTCATTTTCTCAACTTATATAGGCAGACTTATATAGTGCTCAGGTTCCAGGTGCTCCATGACTTGTCCAGTGCTCCCCAATTGGTTAGCAGAGTTGGGGCTAGAATGTAGCCCTCTGGTTTCAGACATGTGTTCATTCTAATTACCTACTTTTCTGCTTACTTTTCCCTTCTGAATTTTATACTTGCAACATTTTTTCAAAACCAGATATATTTATATGAATGGTGTCACTTTTTTAATTTTTTTTATAATTCTGGTAAAGTAAAAAGTTAATAGTACAAATATTAAAATAGGATTCACTGCAGAATAATGTATGACTACATTATTATTCATTGTAACCTAGTAAATCTGTTTGATATATAACACACTTAATATGTTCTAACCTGACCATCTTTAAAATGTCTTTTGGTTTATCTATGCTTCCACTGGTCTAGGCCTATCAATCTACTTGCCTATTATCTAGCTCTGTATCTTTCTAAATTTCTCTCTCTCTCTATTTATCTACAGTCTGTCTATCAATAGATTCTCTTCTACAGAATTAGAAAACTTTGAAGGCCTTCCTCATAACTGTACCTACAACCAAACCAAAATGCACACCTGGAAGTATTATCCTGTTATTCAGATCATTTGTACTAGTTTGTCTGAGTTTTTTTCTTTTTTCTTTTGTAGTTATGGATAAGGACATACTATCTTCCTTCTTTCTTTCTTTCCTCCTGCCCCCCCTCCTTTCTTTCTTTCTTTCTTTCTTTCTTTCTTTCTCTTCTTTCTTTCTTATGGCCATAGGTGCCTTTTCCCCACTTATTTTTTGGTGTCTCTTCTATGCTATGAAGGAGACAGAACCAATCTGAATGAGCAAAAATTCAGTTTCCTCCTGGGCTACACCCTGAATTTGTATTAGTTTGGAAATGAAAAGTGCCATAAACCCATACCCAGCTCACTTTTTCACTTTCTCCCATACCTGATTTGGTCTCTAATAGTTATCACTATGCACTTGAGGTGGTGCCTCAGTTTCTTATTCTGCATAGACAACCAAAGACTCATAAAAGTCCACGATTCAATTTGGAGTGTAAGGTTTAGAAAGAGATAGGAAACTATGCTTAGATTTCTGGTGTAAACCTTTTAAAATGGGTTTTTATCAAAGTCTTATATTGGGATAATAAATAATTTGATTTTAAAATTAACTTGGTATTTCATTTTAAAAAATGACTATGGTTTCTTGCATATGTTAACATTGACAATTAGAGCCGAGATAAAAAGTAATGGATAGATCAGTGTTTGGATGGAGCTGTGTCCCAATCTAATAAGAATGACAAAATGAGATCTGGTAATAATGGGGAAGGGTGGCAAATCATTTAGAACATAGTATTGGATAGTGGTCATGGTTGCTGCGTATGTTACTTCTGGAAAAATGGTGTACATGTGGGAAGGATAATTTCTTTATGTTTGTTTCTCTAATTGGAATTATAAAATCCTGGAGTTGGAAGAGCAACTTGGCTAGGCTATTTAATGTCTAGTTAGTTATTCAATCAAACACTAATCTATGTATTACAGTCGACTTTAAGTAAAGAAAATTATCCTCAATGATGTGTGCAGACCTCATCATTTCCATTCAGTTGAAAGTCCTGAAGGGCAAAACCAGAATTTCCCTGAAGAAGAATAAATTCTGTCTCAAGACTACAACATCAGCTTCTTTCTCTGCCTGAGATTTTTCTAGCCTCCTGGCCTATCCTACAGGTTTGAGATTTGCTTGCTCCCGCAATCCTATGAGCCACTTCCTTAAAATAAATATCTTTTTGTCCATCCGTCCATCCACTTATCCATCTATTCATTCATACATTTAGATAATCTATCTATGGATCTACCTATCTATGTCTATCAATTAACTTTCCTCTTTCATCTGTCTATCATCTATCTATCATCATCATCATCTATCACCTATCATTTAATCATTTGTCATTTATCAATAGATACTTCTCTTACTTGTTAAATTTCCTATAAGAATGTTAACTTATGTTATTACCCAGTCTGATTTCCTACCCAATGCAAAAATCTCTTTTACATATCTGACAAAAAGAGTTTTCATTTTTTCTTTTGAGTATTTTTATTTATGGAAAGCACCGTGCTTTGTGAGGTAGTTTTTTGCATTGTTGTATTAATGGAACTATTTCAGTGTTCTATATCTTAAGCTTTATACTAAAATCATTACTCCTGCTTAACTCTCCTATGATCTTTAAAATTTATCTAAATTTACTTAGGGCTGCTTTTTTGTTCCTTAGATGTTACGATATCCATTGAACAAATTAGCAAAATTATGTGGTGTATTGAAGTTCCATGTAAACACATATTCTTCCTGTAATAACAGTTCTTTGTGGCTAAGGACTGTGAAAGACTATACCATATTCATATCCTTGAATATGGTACATATCCTTGTGCTCTTTTAGATACTCAAAATCACTGTTGAATTTGATGTCAATCTTGGGGTCAGTGAAATCTGCCATGCTACTACTTGTTGGTCCCTTCTCTTCTTTCTAACTTTGACTTAAAGTCAGATTACCTTCCAAAACCCAAATCCTACCCAAACCATTTACATTAATCTTTCTCACATGGGTCCAGGTGTATGAGGTTTTTGAGAGCTCCCCAGGGGGCTGTCGGACTGAGCCAGGGGGAGCATGCACTGCTCTCGAATAACATCCTCCTCCCTTTCCCCACAATGCCTCTTTAGTATTTTGAAGATATTTTTCATATCTTCCTCTCTTTCCCAAACAAAGCATCATATTTATAACAAACAATTACTAGTGTTTATCTAGAACCTGCACTATGCAGTTTAACTTCCCCTGGGGTTTATGTTAACTGATCAGAACCTTCATTAAATGTGGCATTCTCAGCATACAGCTTCTGCGAACCTTTCAGAGATTATCAGCCTCCCAACCAAGTTTCAGAATTTCTGAGACAAAAGGTCTGTTGTTAGGGAATTAATTTTTGTTTCTTTTGTTTGAAAGTGATACAGTAGTTGCCATTGGCTGTTTTGCCCTAATTTACTATTTGGTAACTTTTAAAATATATTCCTCTTCTAAATGAATAATAGTCTGAGATTATTACAAAATATACACTATGAAATCTGAAACATTATGAGTGATGTCTGGTTCTATTAATGGGTAGCCAATAGGTTGCTTAGAAAAGTAGCATTAGTTGGGAGAGATTTGTTTTCCTCACCTGAAATAGGGGTCAATGCAGCAATATTATCTTGTATAAATAGTGAAGATTATAAATAGCATCTGTAAAGGATTTAGTATAGAATCTAGCCTTTGGAAGGTGTCCATTAAATTGTATCTATCATCGTAGCATACATGGATTTAAAACAGCTATACTTCTATCTCGACATCCAATGAACTATGCCGGAACAGTTTTCTACCAATAACTGAAGTGTTAGTAAATTTAGTTTTGATATTACACTGCTTTGGAAGGTAGAGAGGTCTACAGGGCCATGCGGACTGTAAGTACCTACTTACTCCGCAGAGCTTATCTGACACTTTCTGGCTAGTTCAGACACAGGACCCTTTGGGTTTTGGACTTAGCCCAAGCAGTGCTGGCCATCCCAGCAGTGAGTAGTACTCAGGCTGATTCTGCACTTCCTGCACCATTGGATTAGAAACACGAAGCATGGGTTAAGGGAGGAATTAGGTACAAAGCCAGAGTCAGCAAGGAAACAAAATTAGGCATGGGTTTCCCATCTATCACCTGACATAAAGACATGGTGGCAGCTAGGGCGTTTTGCTTAACTCCCAAATTTGGGTTAATGTGCCAACAAAGGGATAATTTATCTCCATGAATTTCATTTTCTTTGGGGCGGGGGGAAGATGAGAATTATAAGTATAAACAACACAACCTTGTCTGTGAGGGAATATTCAGGTGATTTTGATTCCCGAAAGTCAGAAATTGGGAGCCAGCTCTTTATAGGTGTTGCCAAGGAAAAGAGCTCACGTTCCCAGGAGATGCTCTTCAGGGGAAGAAAGCCACTGTTTCTGTTGAAATATTTATTTTGGATAAGTTCATTCTATTTGGAGCATGGCAGCCCAAGTTTCCAGCAACTCAGGCAACCTAGAATAAACTTTTGGAGACTTATACATTCTTTTTCACCTGGTTTCCTCACCCGAAAAAAAAGGAGTTAATAAAAATAACATCCTAAGTTTGTCGAATGGCTTAAGTGGAACATTAACATGTGGCTTACACAGAGATTGCCCTGAATATAAAGCATCTATCAATATATTGAATCTCAGACATCACCCAGAGGTTGAAAAGCTGTGGCATATATATTAAAGCATATTATAATATAAATAATAGATTTTATTTCAAAGCAGCTACTAACCCACTTGCCATTTCATCAAGGCTTCAGCATACTTTCCTTTATATGTGTGTTTGTACAAATTGCTACTACTTCTCGAAATAATATAATTACATGACTCAAGTTAAAGTCATATAAAAAAACTGTTATACAGAGAAGTCTTTTTTTCTGGTCAAGCATTTTAAAGTTATGAAATTTATTTTGAACTAATTGTATATTTATATGCAGTTATAAGAAATAACAGAGGAATCCTGTGAACACTTTACCCAGTTTCTCTAAATAACATCTCCCAAAACTATAGCAATCGTGCAGTTTTTAATACAAGCTAATCTTATTGGGATGAAATGCTGAAGATCTTTCTTTCTTTTTTTTTTTTTTTTTTTTTTTGCAGGCTGTTCTGTTTACTTAGCTGGCTTAAACAAGATATTGAAACCTAGCCTCTGACCATCACTATAATAAAATCCTTGGTCTCTTCACTTTTATGACTACTTCACCCACTGGCTTTTGTCTTACTTAAAGTAACTTTTTAAAATTTAATCTTTATTATATTTTTTCCATTACCATTTAGTCCCCTTCTACTCCCCTCTCCCTAGTCTTGTTCCTCTCTTGTCCCTATTTACAATAGAAATAACCAATTTTATAATTGTAGGGTTTTGTTATGCTTCCATAGTTTCTTTAGGCAAATGCAAACAAATAAATATATCTATATGTTTTTATATAGCCACACTTCTGACATATAAAAAGCAACAGATTGCATACAGTATTCCGTTAAGGTTTTGATGAATTTTTATGGTGCTCTCACAGGGAGTAAAAGTGAGGAGGGAGGAAGAATATGAGGGAATGTTTTTTCTCTACTACTGGCTTACTTTTTAGTTCCCCAGCAGTGGCCTTACTCTCCCTGTCTTATGTATTCTCCCTTGCTGACCTGCTCTAAGTTGTGATCAGGTCTCCACTCCTGTGCCTAACACAATGCTGGGCACAGGGAAGGAGATAATAACCACGTGCTAGTTGAGGAAAGACAAATACATTAAAATACCCAAGGGCCTGGGCCATGGGGTCTTTGTGAGGCACACCACAGCATTCTTATGAAAACATCTCTTTCTGTTACAAATTAACGTCTTTAAGAATTTTAGTAGTTTTGTTTGAATAGTGTTTTAATGTGTCAATGAAGTATGGAAAAATGTATTTTTTTGCACTTAGACATTTTCAGGTGCTCATAATTGTACTATACACTCAACCAGTTTTCAAATATATTAAAAAAAGATTTATGAAGAGTTAGGCAAAGCACCTTATGTAAATTATATACTTAAAATATAATTTAACTCCAAAGAGTCAATTTTTATCACACTTTAACTATTAATCATCCAGTTTAGTATGTGATTTTTAGGTAAAAAAAAAAACTGAAATAACACAGATTTTCCAGTACCCAATTTATCCTAATGTGTTTCTGTCTGGCTGGAATTTAAATGTCATTGAGAAGATATTGGGTTATTTCGTAGAATAGATTTGGAGTCTATGATGACAATTAATACAATTTCCATTAAAGAGAAACTGAAATTTAATCACTTGGTCAAAATTATATTGTCCATTGAGAATTTGAAATACTGATATTAAATGATGATAGAACTACATTTAAATTTTCATCTCCAATTCTGTTGAAGGATAAAGCTTCAAAATTTTTTAACATCCCACATGGATCAGTGGCTCTTCAGCAGTGAAAGCATAATGGAGTTTTTCTCTTTGTCTTTTATTGTTTCCATGACTACGGTTGTCACCACTTTTTCCCCTTCTCCCACCTCAGCTCTTGCTCCCCATTCCTGCCCCCCTCTGCCCCCAGTCCATCACCCGCACCCACACTGTTGCCCCTTGTCCGTGTCCGTGGGTCATGCATATATGTTCTTTAGCTAATCCCTTCACCTTCTTCCAGTTTCTCCCTCACACCTCCCCTCTGACAGCTGTCAGTCTTTCCATGTTTCTGTGCCTCTGTTTTTATTATACTCATCAGTTTGTTTTGTTCATTACATCCCACATATAAGTGACATCAGATGGTATTTGTCTTTCCCTGACTGGTTTATATCACTTAGCATAATACTCTCTAAACTTTTTCTAAAAAATAATCCCTGCTTGTGGGGTGAGAACATTTCTAAGTAGATTTTGTTTTGGTATATTCATATTCAGTGAAATTTGTAGAATTCTACATTTAAATTTTATATATATATAAATTATATATATATCCATAATTATTAGATTACTATTAGGCAATCTCACACACTTAAAATGTCAGGTAACTTTCAAAACTGTGAAAACCTTAGAACCTGAATTTGTCATGAGTACCATTACTTAATTGTTAATAAAAATAAAATAAAATGGCAGTTGCTATCTATTTTCAAAGAAAAAAGGCTAAAATTTCTGAAATATGAAGATTCTATTTAGACTTCTGTTATTTAGGCTCTCTTGATATAAGCAGCACAGTATTCTATGTCACATTGCAAGTTTTGCCAGTGCAATGCCATTAGTGACTTGTTCACATCTGAGAAATATAAGTGATTGAAGAATTTATTTACTTTCATGTGACTTGCAAGTCATAGACAAGTTAGTCTTGGAGAGCTAATCCACAGTATAATAAACATAGAAAACAATATTCTACTATAATCATCAAACTTGCTAAGAAACTAATCTTAATTATTCCCACCACAAAAAATAAATGATAATTACGCTATATAAGTACTATCAGTAGAATGGTAATCATACTACAATATATAAATGTATCAAATCAACATGTAACATACCTTAATCTTACAAAACTGTGTATGTCAAATATACATTTTCCTTAATATTTATCTATTTATTTATTGTGTATTATTTTTAAAATTATTTATCATTTATGTAATATTTCCTCTTTTGTCCTCCTCCACTCAGTACCCCCAGTACTCCCTCAGGCAACCCCCCACACAATTGCCCATGTTCATGGGTCCTGCATATATATTTTTTTGGCTACTCTATTCCCTGTGCTGTACTTTATATCCCCATGACTATTCTATAACTACCAATTTGTACTTAATCCCTTTAACTTTTTCCCTGTCCTCCTGAATCTCCATCCCATCTGGTAACCATCAAAACGTTCATTGTACTTGCGATTCTGTTTCTCTTCTGCTTATTTGTTGTTTTGTTTTTTTTTTTAGATTCAGTTGTTCATTGATATGTATTTATTGCCATTTTATTGTTCAAATTTTTTATCTTCTTCTTAAAGAAGACCCTTTAACATTTCATATAATACTGGTTTGGTGGTAATGAACCCCTTTAGCTGATGAGTTTACTGTAACTGGGTAACTTCTGATTCTGGTCAAATAAAGATCAACCTTGAAAACAGGATTTTTCAGGCAACTTTCAAACACCTCAAATAATAAAGATTATATGGGAACTGGGTTTTGTAGAAGCTCTAAATCCCTCTTCAGAGGCTGTTAGAGTGCTGGTTTTCATTGTGGTTATGGAGCTATTGGTTTTCAAGGCTATCGTGGTTCAGAGACTTGGATTAGATCAGGGTAGTTAATACACCACAAAGCTCACTTCTTATCAAAATGCAGCTGTTTTTCTTGAATAATCACTTCCAGTGTTTCAGATTTTGTTTACTTTCCAGAGCTCATAAATGGATGGTTTTTACAATTTTTACCAGTGTTCTCATTGCTACGGAGGAGAGAATTTTTGGAGATCATTCGCCATTTCTACTGACCACATTCTTTCTTAATATATGTATTTGCTGTCTTATTTTCCAATGTGAGATTCTTTCAAACCTTCTCAGACAAAAACACATTCTTTCTCTCACCACTGTTAGCCGATATAATACTTCACTGAGAAAATAAATAGAATCTGGAGGTGCTAAGTTATATATATGTAATTACCACCTACCCTCCTTTTCTAATGGATAACATAATTCCCCCTCCCATTGAAGTCCAATCCATTCACCTGTGCTGTAAATCTCATCTCTTTCATACTCTAGAACTTGATTCTTTCAAGCTTATTCTATCTTTTGAATTATCATGTATTCCTTCTCTACTGTGTCATAACCAGGAATATGCAGCTATATTATAATATATTCTCTATTAAAATTCTAACCCACCATTTTCACTCTAAGGAACATATCCAAGAGAAATTAAAAACATATGTCCACATCAAAATTTGTACAGGAATGTTCCTAGCAACATCATAATAGCCAAAAAATGAAAACAACCCAAACATGCATCACTTGATATATATCCATTGTATATATATGGAATGGATTACACTGGAATCCATACAATGGAATATTACTTATCTTGAAAAAGTAAAGAAGTACTAACATATGCTACAGCATGGATGAACCTTGAAAATACTATGAAACCAAAAGAAACCAGATGGAAAAGGACACATATTTTATGATTCCGTTTATATAAAATGTCCAAAATAGGCAAAAACATGAAGACACAAAGTAAGTAAGTGATTGCCATGGGCTAAGGGAAAATGGGGAACAACTTTTTAATGGGTATAGAGTTTCTTTTGAGAATGTTTAAAATTTCTGTAATTACAAGTGATAGCTGCATAACATTGTGAATATACTGGAAGCCATTCTAAAATGGTTAAAATACTGAACATTATGTGAATTTCACCTCAATTAAAAATAAAACAAACTTTCTTCTTTTTTTTTTTACCCTTACTCTGGACCTACTCCTTGATTTTAGAGAGAGAGGAAGGGGTGAGAAGGGAAGATAAGGGGTGGGGAGTGGGGGGGGCAGAGAGAGAGAGAGAGAAACATTGATTGGTTGCCTCTTATAAGAGCCTCCAATGGGGACAGAACCCACAACAACCTAGATATGTACCCTGAATACAATCTTCTGGTATATAGGACGATGATATTAAACCAACTGAGCAAACTGGCCAGGGCAACAAATTTTCTTACTGAAAAATTTTTTTTCTGCCATTGACCACTTGTTTTCCTACTTTTTCTGTTTCTTTACTATTAATCGAATTATTATTCTGCTCATCTTTTTTGCTTAAGGTTCACAAATGTGTTGTCCTTAACTCCCCCATTTTCTTAACTCCAATTTCCAAGAAAGGAGCTTCTCATAGCTGTGTCAGTTCTAGGCGCAGACTTGGGGGGATTAGAAGGTCTTGAATGAAGAGGGGTAGGGGCTAGTTGAATTATCACTAAAAGCAGGGACAAATTGTACAGATTCATGTCTGGAAGGTCCAAATGTGGCAATAATTTGATGTATCAATCACCCTTAATATCAATATAATTTTAATAATCTCTTAATTATATAAAATGAAAAGAAATGAAAGGCAAAGGAAACTCCTGCCTTATCAGGTGTTTTTGGTACATAGAATCACTGAATACAAAAACAGTACCAACCCAATACCCTCTTAGTTCCAGGCTTAAATGTTTTTTAAATGGAATAATCTCTGAGAAGACTGAGCAGTGGGTCTTCAACTGCAACTTCAGGTTTTATGTTTGGGTTATCTAGAACTGTACTCTTGTGTCCAAACTTGTTAAATTAAAGTAAAATCACAGATTAATTTAACTTTTTCTAATACTTTTTACCTTAGCTATGAGACATAAGAAAGTGCCTCTATTTTCTAGGGAAAAGATGTAATATTATCTAATAGTTACTCATCTGTAACATATCTAGTATCACAATGAAAGGATATACATTATATGAAGAAACAACAATATGGAACATATATTTAAACACAATTTATTCAATAGAAACCAATAGAGAGATGACTTGGATATTAGATGTAGCAGACAACTTTACAGTAGCTATTATTAATATGATTAAAGCATTAGGGGAAATATAGAAAATGAGTGAATAAATGTAGAAATGGAAACCATAAAATGGAAGCAATAGAAATTTTGAACCTGAAAAATATAAAATAACCCAAACCTAAAACTGAAAGGTGTGACAGAAGAATGACAACCACGGAATAAAGAATTATAAAGACAAGTTAAATAAATGCCCAAAAATGAGACAAAAAAGACAAAAAAAACAACAAAAAATAAAAACAAACAAAAACCAAAACCTTGAATTAAATCAGTGCAGAGGACAGTATGAAGTCTAATATATGCACAATTTTAATCCCAGAATGAGTAGAGTGAGGGAAAAAGCCACACTTGAAGAAATATTGGCCAAAACCTACTCAGTTTGATGAAAACCTTAATCCACAAATAATAAACAGAATATATGTTCAGAAATCCACACCTAGGAACATCGTTATCAAGTTAGAGTGTACTAAAGATAAAAGACTAGATTTTAACACTGTTTAGGGTTATTGGTTATTTATTCTATACAGGGAAACAGAAGTTAGAATAGCCATTGAATTTTTATCTAACAATGCAAGTCAGAAAACAATGGAGTGATATCCATCAGGAGAGATCTAGCTGTGTCTTTGAGAAATAAGTAAGCCAAAGTGAAGGAAGCCTTTCAAGTGTTAAGGATTAGAAATGAGACTGCAGATAAGGTGCAGGAGGTAGAGAACAGATGCAAGTGGGGAATCAAGAAAAACAATAATGAGGTACAGAAACAGTAACGAGGCAGAGGATAGGTGAACAAAGACGGCGTTTAAAGCACCCAGAATGTAGTCTTACGCATATACAAAAGCACCAGTATAATTCAATGGGGAAAGAGATCTTGTAAACAAATGGCAATGGACCCCTTGAATATCTGTATGAAAAAGGTTGAA
>PVJD01012323.1:0-40421 GCA_004026545.1 Mormoops blainvillei
TTATCCATCGTTTTGTGTATGTAGTGTATCGTGTTTATCGATTTGCAGATATAGTACCAACCTTGCATCCCTGGAATAAATCCTGCTTGATCATGGTGTATGATCTTTTTGATGTTTGCTGTATTTGGTTTGTTGCTATTTTGTTGAGTAGTTTAGTATCTGTTCGTCAGGGCTATTGGCCTATAATTTTCTATCTTTATAGTGTCTTTATCTGGTTTTGGAATCAGGATAATGCTGGCCTCATAAAATGAGCTTGAAAGTCTTCCCTTCTCTTGGATTTTTGGAATAGTTTGAGAAGGGTAGGTGAAATGTTGGGTAAAAATTTACGTGTGAAGCCATTCAGTCCAGAATTTTTGTTTGTTGAGAGCTTTTTGATTACTGCTTCAATTTCACTAGTTGTAATCTATTTATTCAGATTCTCTGGTTCTTCCTGATTCAGTATTGAAAGATTGTGTATTTCTAGGAATTAATACATTTTGTCCAGATTACCCCATTTTTTGGCATGTAGTTTTTTGTAATATGTTTTTAAATTCTTTGTATTTTTCAGTAGTTAGTTTTTACATCAAGTTATTTTTCACTAGGCTGTAATTTGCAAGTACATGCCTTTTTTGTTTTCAAAAATACTGAAATGCCAATAAAATAATTTCTTATAGGACTTAAGAAAGTTGCTTGTCATAAACAAATTTACTGTCATTTTGCTGTTAAATAGGAAATTATAAACATTGTAGTATGTAATTTGTAGTCTAACAAATTTTAGAAAGTAGTCTGCCTTTCAGACTATCTCAGGTACTTAAAGTTTTTGTGTGTGTGGTAGTTGATATGTTGTGGTTGTGACTATTATTGGTTCTTGATTTTTTTCAAATTACTTTTGTTGAGCAAGGATTATTTGGGGATTGTGTCTTGCTGTTTTATAAAACTAAGTTTCTTGGCCATAATAATGATAAAAATCACAAAGTCTCTAAATTTTTAGCTGTTAACATTTCAATCCACTTTTATAGTGTTCTGTTTAAAAACTAATGCAGAATGGAATAGATTTGGGGTTTTGTTTAGAAAAATGAAAAGTGACGTTTATATTATTATAAAAACCATTATTAAATTGAAAATTCACAACAAACCAGTATTGAATCAGATTATAGCATTTGGATTTAATATAGAGACTCTGAATTTGTTATTAACAGCAATTGCAATGGAACTGTGTAACACAGATAGTGTTATATATCACAGTGATTTCCAGTAATCTGAAGTTTGTTTAGATTGATGTCTAGTTAGGTTAATGTTTAGTTGATTATATTTATTTAAGTTACCTAACATGTGTAAGCATTACTTCATGGGCGCTCATGCAGTAATGCCAGATCACCAGACATAAGTGTATCTTAGATGTATCATGAGGTTATTGTCCCATTTTTTCATGCTTATTACATCACAGCTCTAAGTATTTCCATGCTTATTATAAATAGCTATGAAAATACTAATTTATCATAAATTATTTTGTCCATTTTTTAAAATTGTTTTTATGAGTAAGTATTTTGAAGTAAATTACAAAGAAAAAGCTCTTAAAAATCTCTCAGGTACCACTGAAATGGATTTTTTCCTTCTTGTATAGGTTAAAGCCTCTTCAAATCTTTGCAAATAAATAGTCATATATCTTTGCAAATTAATAGTAGATTATATGAGAGACGTCTTATTATAGGTAACAAATTACCATGAAAATTAACTTAGTAGTACAACAGACATTTATCATCTCATGACATTTATCATTCTTGTGGGTTGGGAATTTAGGAGCAGGTAGCATAGTTCATCTTTTCCTCATTGCTTTGGATGCCACCATGATAAAATCTGAATTCCTGTATATGTTTGGGTCTACTTCTAGACTTTCTTTTCTGTTAAAATAATATTGAGTAGTATATTTTTATGTTTCTCTTTATTACACTCCTTTTCAGTGTTTTTCTGGCTATTTCTCTAATTTGGAGGGGATAAAGCCTTTTGGTATTTTTATCATACCACACCAATTATATTAGGTTTTGATGTTTTAGAAATTGTTTTAACTTTGTTGTAATTTCTCTTTTTAATAATAATAAAGAGTACTGAATTTTTAAATACATGTATATTTGGAAGGATTCCGAATGGTAACAGCATATATCATGTAAAGTATCTTAATATAAAGGAGAATTTATATTTCTTTATTGCCTTTTATAAGCCAAGTGCTTTTTACATATATTAACTCATAAAACTATTTATTACGTTAAGTCAATTTGTAACTGGAATTTGTAGAGTGGGCAATTATTTATGGCTAAATTTCCTTCAAATTGCTTTTTACTTTAGCTGTGATGCAGATCCATCAGCCCTAGCAAAATACGTACTTGCATTGGTGAAAAAAGACAAAAGTGAAAAAGAATTAAAGGCATTATGTATTGATCAACTGGATGTATTTCTTCAAAAAGGTAAGGTTTTTGGTTTAAAACTACTACTTTATTTTAATAAGTTATTTAAAATAAGATTATCCAGCTCTTCCCAAAAGCAGCCTCAGGTGTCCTCTGAAAATGGTTTGCTATTCACTTGACCTAGAAAACCTCACAAAATCATGCAAATCAAGATCTTTGTGCTCACTTTAAGAACACTTGTGAAGCTGCCTAGGGCATCAAAGCTGTGCATATCCAGAAAGCCACCAAATAGCTGAAGGATATCACTTTATAGGAGCTATGTGTCCCATTTTGGTGTTACAATGGTGGAGTTGGTAGGAGTGCCCAGGTCAAACAGTGGGGCTGGACTTAGGGTAAGTAGTCCAAAAAGAGTGCTAAATTTTTGCAGCACATGCTTAAAAATGCAGAGATTAATGTTGAACTTAAGAGTTTAGTTGTAGATCTCTGGAAGTTGAGCACATCCAGGTAAACAAAGCCCCCAAGATGCATTGCAGAACTGACAGAGCTCCCTGGTGGGCGCAGTGACCCACACAGGAGCTCTCCCTACTACACCGAACCGCTCTCATGGTAATATTTGTATTTGCACACGGGATAGGGTACATGGAAACTAGTCATGGCTGGAAGTGACTGACCCAGAAGCCCTGGCCATTCCTGCCCCCATCACCCTGAAAATTGAATGGATCAGAATTACCATGAGACTTGTGCCATGGCACACTGGTAGGAAGCTTTTAAGTGGAGAATAATATCTTAGCAAATGTCTTCTAATATGTGGGGGTTTTGTTTACTTGTTGTATTTTTAGAGACACAGATATTTGTGGAAAAACTTTTTGATGCTGTGAATACAAAGAGTTACCTACCTCCCCCAGAGCAGCCATCATCAGGAAGCTTAAAGGTAGAATTTTTTCAGCACCAAGAAAAAGATATAAAAAAAGAAGAGGTAAGGATTTGTGTTAAACCTTACACTTTCCTTAAAAACACATAAAGGGTAATTAAATTGCGTTGTGTATTCTGTATCTGTGTTGGGAGTGTTTAAGGCCATCCCCAGGTTCAGTGATTTCACTTGGAGCACTCACAGGACTCAGCATATAGTCATTCTCATGGTTATGATTTTTAAAACGTTTATTACTATTATTATTTTATAATTTTTTGTTTATTGCATTTTGGAGCAAGAGAGAAAGGGGAGGCGGGTAGGAGTGGGGGGAGTGAGTGAGAGAAAGAAACATGGATCTATTGTTCCACCCATTGATACATTCATCAGCTAATTCTTGTATGTGCCCTGACCAGGTATCAGACTCACAACTTTCATGTATCTGGATGATGCTCTAACCAACTGAGCTACCCAACCAGGGCCACAGTTTTGATTTCTTACAGTGAAGGGGTACAAAGCAAAATCAGCAAAGGGAAAAAAGTGTGTGGTGCAAAGCCTGGAGGGAAACAGGCTCAAGCTTCTAGAGTCTCCCAGTGGAGTCACACAGGATGCGCTTAAGGAATAGTGACAATATGTGTGAACCAGGGAAACTTGTTAAAGCTCAGTGCCACATAAGTACTTCCTGCCTAGTATGTTCCTTCTGGCTAGTATATTCCAGTTTCTCATGAGGAAAGCAGGTGTTCACCATAAACCATACTGTGTGCACAAACAGTACAGGCATAAGTGAGCTATTATTATCAGGGAATGACGGGAATCCTCCAGAAATAAAAGTTAGCAGGCTCCAGTCAAGGATCTACCTTGCAAGCAGGCCTTTCTGCACAGTATTCTATAACTATGGAGTCTTATGATTAGTGTTCTATGAAAATAATTAGATTGACAGTAGATCTGTTTGCTTCTGTTCTACAAGCATTTTGTAGGGAACTACTTTTAAGGTAGTCAGATAAAACGACCTTTACCACAATGGAAATGAGCTCATGCTTTAGGATGTTTTAAAGTTTTTACTTTTTATATAAGATTACCCTTCTTGTTTAATGATCATGGAAAAATTCAGATCTCTTCAATCTGATATTTAAAGATTGTAATTCCAGCTAAAATAATTTGCAATTAAACTGTTATATTTCTGCAGTTAGCCTAGCTTTTGTCAAACAAACTATTAAAAGTTTGGCTTTACCAGCCACTGCTTTGTGACGTTGAAAACATTTCTTTTTGAAGCCTTAGTTTACTCAGCTGTGAAATGGAAACATCATAGGGTTGTTGTGAGGAATAGTTAAATAATGTCTGCAAAGCACCTGGTATAGTATTCAGCATATAGTAGGTTTCTCAGTAAATGGTGATTGCTATTAGTATTGAGAGATTGTGTGGCGAAAGATGTGGTTGGGACCTTTGGTTTTTTTTACCCCTCATAAATCTTTCTCCCCTTAGATTGTAACTAATACATGTTTATTATGTAATTATACATATATATCATACATGTATAATATTACACAACAATTCTTAAATATAACTTTACTTTGGTATACCTAAACATATTTATACACACATATATGTACGTAGTTATACAGACACACACATAAAACACCACCCCCATTACTTCTCTCTGCAGGGGAAGTAATTTTATAACTGCTTATTTTATACTAAACAGTGTAGGGATTCTGTTAGTAAGGAAGAAAGGAGTAGTGGATATTGTACTGGCAACTATGTATGCCATATGGAGATATTCAATAATTTATTTAAGTTTTGCCCACTGATGAAAGTTTGCGTTGGTTCCTGATTTTTTCTCTTACCAAGTATGTTTTAATTCTTTGGGGTTTTTTTCCCCCCTTTTTAGAGAGTGGGACGGGGGAGAGAGAGAAACATTGATTTGTTGTTCTACTTATTGATGCATTCATTGGTTGATTCTTGTATGTGCCCTGACTGAGGATTGAACCCACAACTGTGGCATATCAGGACAGTGCTCTAACCAACTGAGCTACCTGACCAGGGCAATTTCTTAACAGATCTTTAGTAAATCATGGGCTTTTGGTTTGAGAAACAGTAAGAAGTCTTTCCCAAAAACCAGTTAGTTGCGAAACCTTAGTTTTACATCTATTTATATAATAATATTTCAGCACAGTTTTTTTTTTTTTTAAACCAATCGTTATGGATATTTATCCCTCATCTTTCAGACCTGTCAAAATGTCAGGTGGCAGTCTGGATTAAAAATACTGTGGGTGTAGTAAAAGTTCCCAGTAGAGCACATACTGTGGAATATGGTAATGTGTCAACATAAATTACTCGAGAGTGTGCATTGAGGCAAATAGGAAAAAAGTGCCTGAGGAGAGTTTTATTTGTACCCAGTATTTTTGAGTAGGGGAGGGTTGACGTGGGTGGCGAGAGAACAAAAGTATTTACAAGAAAAAAAGGCAAACTCTTAAAATAAGGCTTTAAAGCAGTGTCAGAGTTTGGTCTGTCGATAGGATTTCCATTTAATTTATCATCCAGTGTGAGACACATTTGATAGTGAAAGGCTCTTACCTAAAGGGGTTCTGGAACAACTGGCATAAACTGGAACATGTTTGTATTTTCTGTAGATTACCTACATTGGGATATCTTAGGGTTCTTATTAAAAATGCAAATCTTGAGCCCTATCACATTTCTGGAAGATACACGTTCAGTATTTTCTGAATTTATTTATCCTCTAAATCCTTTTCTTTTCTAGTAACACCTATTAATATCTTATGGAAACAGCACTCTGGGCAGTACAGCATGGCAAATTCTGGCTTTGATAAAGTAGGACTGAACAAGGGAATGTTTTCCAGGGCTGCTTTGTATTAATTGTATAATGAGAATGGAGGCCTTATGTAGGAAAGAGAAATACATAGCTGCCACACTAACATGAGAAACTGAAGAACTGTTTTATATATTCTTTTCTCAAATGTTCTCTTTTTTAATGACTCACTTAGTGCTAATGCATTCTCCTGTATTCCTTATTTTGTTCAGTGCCAAACCAAATCCATGACACCAAAACATGAATGCATGTTGGACTTTTGAAAGAAGGAATAAAGTTGGGTTTTCATTAATAATGTTAAAATGGGAACACTTGCTTAAAATGTTTTCTCACCACTATATGTTACCTAAGATAAACATTTATGAGTTTCTTTAGATTCACTTTAACTTTCAGCATGCCTGTTTTTACTGGTTAAACTAAATGATGGTACTTAGAAATTTTTTTGTTTGGATGCTTTTAGAGGATGACAATTTTGCTTTTATATTTTAATATCAGTTAAGTCATTGAAATAGTAATAACATGGCAAGAAAAACCGTTGTTAAAGTTTTACATATTCTTTTGTATATTAGATCATAAAGGAGGAAGAGCGAGAAAAGAAGTTTTCCAGAAGGCTAAATCACAGTCCTCCCCAGTCAAGCTCCCGCTACAGAGAAAATAGGTGATTAATTCATTGAACTATGTTTGGTGATTAGACATTGGTTATCTTTTATACAGATGTTTAGACTTGATTATCCCTTACACAGGGGCAAGTAATGTCTATTTTTTTATTAGTCTGAGAAAGTGTAACTCAGTTTTTTTCTACCAAGAGTATCTAGTTAGGGTTTGAAGTTCCTGGAAATGGTTGGAACAGCTTGGCGTTTATTATTGTTATTTTTATTCTTAACTTCCAATTCCAGTGGAATCTTAATGAGACTCTCTTTTGCCTGATGTTTCCCTTTAATATGAATCTATTATATTTTGTTAGGGCTTCAAAGGCATTTAGAATGCAGTGCACATGATACATGCCTATGAGAAAAGACATAAATGTACGTATGTACAAATACATGCTTACAAAACAATATGTACTATAAGATATATGTATAGATGCCTTTATGTATAGGACTGAGTTTTAAAGGAGTTTTAGAGTATTTAATCAGCTCACATTTAGTTTTTTTAGTTGTTTGAATTTTCCATGTTTGTATTCTGAAGGTGTGATAAAGAATCATGATGTTACAAGAATTAAATTACTTTTGCGTTTAATTATAGAATTATCCCTTTGTCTTCTTAAAAATTATTTACGTAGAAGTGATCATATTTTTTTAGAAGTCGTGATGAGAGGAAGAAAGATGATCGTTCTCGCAAAAGAGATTATGATCGAAACCCTCCTCGAAGAGATTCATACAGAGACCGGTACAATAGAAGACGAGGGCGAAGTCGCAGTTACAGCAGGAGTCGGAGTCGAAGTTGGAGTAAAGAGAGGCTTCGTGACAGAGACAGGGATAGAAGCAGGACTAGAAGCAGAAGCAGAACACGAAGCCGGGGTAAGTCATATATGTGTATGTTTTGGTTGGAATTCTTTTTTTGGAAAAATACTTCTTGTTTTAGGGTCTTAAAAATTGTTTTAATTTTGTTATCATTTTTTCTATTTTGATTTGGTTCAAGTGAATGCTTTGTCAAAATTTCTTTTAAAATTTTTAGTTCATGCAAATTAAAAGCACAGTGAATTACTACTGCACATCCATCAGCATGACTAACATTAAAAAGACTGACTTTATCCAGTATTGGTGAGAGCAGAGGTTAAACTGGAGCTTTTTAGAAAACACTTTGACAGTATATTAAAAACGTAAAACCTACACCTACCAAAGGATCCAGCCATTCCACTCCTAGGTTTTTAAGAGAAAGAAAAGTGTGTTTCCACTCAAAGACTTCTACACAAATGATCATGGCAGCTTCATTTGTAATAGCCAAAATTAGAAACAACCTAAATGTTCATCAACAAGTGAATGGATAAACAAACTGCGGTATACCCATACAATGGATAAAAAGGAAAGAATTATTGATACAGCGAAATAGATGAATCTCAAAATAATTATGCTAAGTGAAAGAAGTCAGACAGAAAAGAATATATATGTACAGAATTTTAGAAAATGCAAACGAACCTGTGATGACAGAAAACAAAGCAGTGGTTGCCTGGGATGGGTTATCAAGAGGCACGATGATACTCTTGGGCATGATGAGTATGTATATTGTATGTACGTTATTTTGATTGTGGTGTTTGGTTTCACAGGTGTATACATATATCAGAATTCATTAAATTTTGTATACTTTAAGTATTTTCAGTTACTTACATATCAGTTACACTTCAAATCTATGAAAACAGTTAAAAGTTTTCATTTCAGATGCGTGTATTTGTGAGACCATCTCATTTCTAGCATGTGTAATTTCCTTGCAATGTTTATTATCAAAAGGAAGATACTATAGCCAGTAAAACAACAAATACCTTTGAGTAAAACACCTTTACTCAAATTAAGATTTTAACTACCCTTGTAACCTTTATTGTATAGCCATCTTTAGTCTAGGAAATAATTTTATATTCCTGTACTTCTCTATTATTATTCTTTTAGAGTCCCCCCCCACCCCCCGCCCCCATGGTCTGTGTGTACTAGGCCTCTCTGTACATTGCTTCACTTGTTGAATCTCCTTAATACCTTTCCTCTTTCCTTGGGACCGTATACAGCCCAGTTAATTTCTTTGTTCATGTTTAACATGAACTCCTTTTTCTTTTCTGCTCATCCAGCCACATCGTCAAATAGTGTTCATTGTGAAAAGGCATACTGGTATCTTCAGATAGATGACAGTTAGATGTTCATTGCAGAAAAAATTACCCTGGTTTTATTTTATTACACATTTTCTTCTGTGAACTAAAGTTATGCATATTAAGATTTCAGTGAAGAAAAATTTTAAATCATTTTTCTGTAAACAGAACTCCAAGAAAAAACTCATTAAATACAGCAACTTTATGTGTATTTTATAGTTTAGGTCATATTGAACAGAGAGAGCTTATCTTAGAACATGGTGTATTCATTGTTAGTTTCTAAAAGGAAAGGAGGACTGTGTAAAATTTGGACATTTTCTCTATCAAAAAAATGTTACTTTTTCCTGGATCTGGGGCATTTAAAAAAAAAAAGTCTTATAGGTCTTTTATATTTTATTGCAGAAAGGGATCTGGTAAAACCTAAATACGACCTGGATAGAACAGATCCACTAGAAAACAATTATACTCCAGTGTCTTCGGTACCTAATATTTCATCTGGTCACTACCCTGTACCTACTTTGAGCAGCACTATAACAGTCATTGCTCCTACACATCATGGTAATAACACTACGGAAAGTTGGTCTGAATTTCATGAAGACCAAGTGGACCATAACTCGTATGTTAGACCACCAATGCCAAAGAAACGGTGTAGAGACTATGATGGTAAGTAAGTCTTTGACCTGTTTCATGAAATATTGAATTAATATTTCCAGCTGATTAAATTCTGTAAGGTTAGGTTGCCCATAGTTACTCAAAGACGTAACCTATTGAAAATGGTGGGAAACTAATCGTAAGCACTGATAAACTCCACAGTATAATTGAAAACATCATTAGTCAACCACTCACTATTGAATATCAATTTAAAGATATTATTTGCATGTAAGTCTTAATATATTTTTGGAATTTACCAAACAAGAATAATATCTACAGTTACTTATGAAGGAATCTGCTACTGAAACATTTTTGACAAAAGTCACTTTAAAAACGAGTGGTTATTTGGCATTTGAGTAGAACCTAGAAATGTGGTATTACCTATTTAAGAATTTTATAAATGAAGACTCTTAAGGTTTTACTGTAAAAGTTTTATAAATTATATGAAAGCTATAATTGCAATATTCTTAAAGTTTTAAGTGAGATTTAAATAGGAAATGTTTCTAATGACAAATATATTGAGGTCTGCCCAGAAGGTATCCAGCTGTGTAATATGAAAAAGAGACATTTATTGAAGAAGATACAAGATACAAGAAACATTGTACATAGGACAATGACACCTCAGACCCCTTCAAAGTAGGCACCTTGGGACTTCACATAGTTCTCCCAGTCACCATCAGCCTGCCGCATTATATTTTCCTGAATCTCATTGACAGTCTGAAATATCTTCCCTTTCAAAGGTGATTTTAGATTTGGGAAAAACTAGAAGACCCAGGGCGCCAACCCTGGGCTGTAGGGGGCCTGAGTGACCTGGGTAATTTGATGTTTCGCCAGAAACTCTGCATGAGACATGATGCATGAGCTGGTGTGTTGTCATGATGAAGCTGCCAGTCACCCGTTGCCCATAACTGTAGCCTTCTGAATTATCCAAATAGTTTCTGTGGAGGAATGTTCAAACTTAACACAAAATTTGATGCAGATTCATTGCCCTATTCACTCATTTTCAGTGGGATGACCATACAGTACACATGCTCACTCAGCGGTGTCTACAGCCCCCACTTGACTGGTATAGTGAAGTTGTCATTGTTCATACATGAACATTTTAGTACACTCTCCCTGGTTCCCCTGTTACATCATATCATTCAAACCATCTTGTTATGTTAACGATGGCTAGACTTTTTCCGGACAGGCCTGGTGTATGTAAATATTCTACCATCTTGCTGGCTAGGTATACTGATTTGAATTTGTTGATATATTTTTTAGTGTATGTTTGCTATATTATCACTTGACAAGTATTTTTAAATTACTTGAATTAGTAATTAGCTTTTGTGATGTGATTAATTACATTTGTCCAATATTTTAAAATATTCCCATTTTTAAATATTTTACGTTTGTTAACTTAGAGAAAATTTGGATGTCCAGCACTTTTTCATATTTCTATTTTTTCTCACAGAAAAGGGTTTCTGTATGAGAGGAGACATGTGCCCTTTTGATCATGGCAGTGACCCAGTAGTTGTAGAAGATGTGAATCTTCCCGGTATGCTGCCTTTCCCGGCACAACCTCCTGTTGTTGAAGGACCACCTCCTCCTGGACTCCCCCCACCCCCACCAATTCTTACACCCCCACCTGTGAATTTGAGACCCCCAGTGCCACCACCAGGCCCATTACCACCCAGTCTACCACCTGTCACAGGTAAGTAAATATGTTTGCCTGTACTTATTATATGTCCATTCATAGCCTTTTAAAAAAGTTCATAGTTTTATGCTTGCTTTTATTAAAAGTATCTAAAGTAATTTTGTAAATGCTGGAAATCAAGAGCAAAATATTCCTATTTAGGGTACACCCCTATTTTGCTTGGTTATGCCAAACCTATGGATTATTGTGTTGCAGGGTGCTCTGAATTACACACATCCCTGATAAATCCCAGCTGCCTGTAG
Source organism: Mormoops blainvillei (assembly GCA_004026545.1). Classification (NCBI taxonomy): domain Eukaryota; kingdom Metazoa; phylum Chordata; class Mammalia; order Chiroptera; family Mormoopidae; genus Mormoops; species Mormoops blainvillei. Next base: position 11,499 of record PVJD01012323.1, read on the forward strand.
TCCTTTGTAGCTTAAGAAAAACCTATTTGGGAAAACATTAAAAGGATATTTACCCTAGAAAACTAATATAGTTATAAGAGCTTGGTGTTTGTAGATATTATGGTTTGATGAATGAGAATATCTTGTTTGGATATACAAATAACTTATTTTATTTGTTTGCTTTCAGATGATATTTCTTATTCTTTGGTTTTGACAGGACCACCACCTCCACTTCCTCCTTTGCAGCCATCTGGCATGGATGCTCCCCCAAACTCTGCAACCAGTTCTGTTCCTGCTGTAGTAACAACTGGCATTCATCACCAGCCTCCTCCTGCTCCACCCTCTCTATTTACTGCAGGTGCAGTTTTGGCTCTCTCTATGTTCATAATGTAAAATAGTTTTAGAGCATAGTTAGTTTATTTGAGGAATTTTTAAATGTTTAGAGAGTAAATTGCTGTAGTAGATCAGTTTGTCTCATTAATATGATATAGAATAAAAATGTAGACATGATGAATGTACATTAAAAATCCTGTTATGATTTCTTAAAAAACTAAGTTATAGTTTTTAAATAACATTTTATTAAACTTATTTTCTTTTTAAAACATGAAATATTTTAGCTTTGCATTAGCAATATATAGTTTACTTATTCTATTAATATAGAAAAATTATGAAGTTTTATAATTGTTTTTTAATTACAGTTTTTGTATTACCAGATACATATGACACAGATGGCTATAATCCTGAAGCCCCAAGCATAACAAACACTTCCAGACCTATGTATAGGCACAGAGTTCATGCACAAAGGCCCAACTTGATAGGACTGACATCGGGAGATATGGATTTGCCGCCCAGAGGTATTACGATTAATCTTTTAAAGTAATTTTCATATCAAGAGTGACAAAACATTTATAAAGACCAAAAGGTCCTGCTTTTATAGGGGTCGAGTAGAAGATAGTGTTTATGTTTGATTCTTGAATCCCTTGGTCTCCCACCAGGGAAAAGATAATGTGGTTTTTCCAAAGGAAAGGGATTTTACAAAAGAACATATTTTCTAAGGTAGATTTTATTGCGTATTCTCTATCATTTGCAGTCTGAATAGGTTCATTTAAACTCTTGAGAGTAATGCTTTAATTTCTGAAGATAGTCTTTCATAGGTTATAATGAAATTAGCTCTGCAAACTTGTGTTTGATGTACATTTTATTTTTGTTTACTTTTGATGTTGTAATTTGAAAATGGTTTGCTTATAATATTTTAGGCAAATGGAATTATGTTTTAGGAAGTGAATGATTGACTTTTGGTTGGAGTGTACACCCATACACCAAAAGGTTGCAGGTTCATTTCCTGGTTAGGGCACATACCTAGGTTGTGGGATTGGTCCACCTGATTGGGGTGCACCTGGGAGGCAATCGATATCTGTCTGTCTGTCTGTCTGTCTGTCTCAATCAACCCTCCTCCCTCCCTCCCCCTCTTCCTCTGCCCCCATCTCTTTTCTTTCTTTCCTAAAGTCAGTCAGTCTCTCTAAATCCTCTTAGGTAAGGGTTTTAAAACAGTTTTTTTCTCAGGGGAGACAGACTTTTTGATTAAATTTCTAAAGGGGAAAGATAGAGTTTAGACTGATAGAGTCACAAACTGAGGCAGCAAAACTGCTATCCTAGAGTGCAAATGGATATGAAAATTAAGAACAGGGAGAGAGTTTACATTAATTTCAAAAATGGAGTATTTGCTACAGATAATAATTGGTGTAAGGAAGTGGGAGATCGTTAGGCATATTAGAAAATATTATGTATGCCAATAAAAATGTCTTTTTTCCTATTTCAACTAATGTTTAAATCCCATTGTCTTTCCAGTGTTTCCTTGATCCTTGAAGTCTTTTTTTCTAGTAAAAAAAGAAATCATGCCTCATCAATCGTGACTAAAAGTCCAACTTAATTAAATAAGTAACAGTCAATAACTAATGTGATTTAGTAAACTTGTGGTTATTTATACTTTGAATTTTTTATCTGTTCATTGGAAACTCAGATTCTGAGCATCTCCTTTGAGTGTTCAAAGAACTTTTTGTAATGGAGGTGTGAAGATCACTTAAATTAATACCCAGTTTAATTTGTATTCTATTTGTGATCGCAGGACATTTCATGTGGATGCCCTCTTTTCCCTCATGGCTTTTAAATTCTTTAGGCATTCTAATAACTATCATTAAAAACAGAAACATTATCTTTAAACAGTTTCTATGTAAGGAATATAAGATTGCTTGTAATTGAAAAGAAGCCACTTAAGATGGTGATTGTTTATCCCTCAAGTCTCTCCTACCTGGCTAGGTCAGAGAAAACCCCTTCTTTCTTTGCGTCACTATTTAACACTTTTCTTTTTAGCATGCAAATGCTCCTTACTCTTACTAGAACTACAACATCAAGTCATTTCTTTCTTATCTTCTCTTTTTGGAGTTGCATAACTATATGTTTCTATAAATCAATATTTATTAAAACCGTTCAAATGCCAGGCAGATTTTTTGGTGATGAGAGAAGGAAGAGGGATCAAACCCCTTACATATATATCTTATCATATAGAAGTTGGAGTGGTGGTAATTTTATTCAGCTCCATGTGCATGTAGTTGCAAGTTACAGAATGTGGAACTATTGAGAGATAAATGTCTGGTGTGCGTACTTAGAAATTTGAAAGCCTTTTCTCATAGAATCATTATACATAGTGATTATTTTAGTACTGTTTTTAGATACATTGTATACTATTTCTGTGAGCTTGTTTAGGAATATATTCTTTATTAATAACATTGTTTTTATGTACCATAGAAGTGATTTAGCAACCCATTTAAATTGAGGATTACCTGTACTTCTGTTTCTTTTTTTTTCAGTCTCCCTCCCCTGAAATTGTTTTCATCTGTTGCCAGTTTGGTTTGAAATTTAATGTCTTGGATTGTGACAGTTACATAATTAAAAGTTTATAATATTGTTTATTATTATATATTTCTAATAGCTTATAAATGGCTTTAATTTAAATTTGTTATAGATTATTATGTGGTGATTATATTTTTATGCTTTATATTTTAAACTTGATTGGGAATTTTTATTAAACAAAAGAAAAAATTTAGGCCCTTAGATGCTTTGGAATTTCTAATGTATATGTGACTTAGTGGCCCTGATAATTGTTCTTTCCAGATTTCTGAGGAGGTGGAAAATTTGATAGATGTTACTTGATTTGGTATAGGCAGGAAGAAGGGCTAAGTAGTTTTCCACTTACCTTCAACAAAACCAGTGCTGAAAATTTTAAGCAGAAAAACAATTTATTGAAAGGATATTTATTGGGGGGTAAAACACAAAACACATAAGTAATAGACACATTTGGTAATTGTATACCCAGAGGAATTTGCTTCTCTTTTTTTTGTTTTTTGTTTTTGTTTTTTTAATTTTCTTTTAAATAAGTAACAAAATCTGAGTGAGAGAATACAGATGAATTGAGCAAATGTGTCACAAGTACTAGGGAAAAAAAGATCTCTGCCTCATAATGAACCTTTAGATTAATAACATTAAAATAAAAAAGAAAGCTGGATAGCTCAAAGACCCTCCAAAAGGGCCAGTAAACCAGGCTTTTGAGGCAGGAATAAGGCCAAAAACCCTGTTGCCGAATTGGTCCTACACAGATACCACTGGACGAAGAAACCACAGCTTCGCTGTGAACATCAACCATGATAGGTACTGGATATTTCCACCTGATCTACTGCAGAGATGTGTAGGATAAATCAGAATTAGCCAGCGAAAGGAGCTAGATAAAGCATATATACCCTAAAATACTTTTGAGAACCTGGAAGAATTTTATGAGTGGAACAGAGGGAGTAAGGCATGTGGAGGGATGGAAGAGGCCAATTAAAGGCATTTGAAGAATTGTAGAGAAGAGATGATATAATAGCTGGACCAGGGTAGTAACAGTGGGAAGCAAAAAATTTGTTTAGTGGAGAGGGTTGACAACACTTATAACATGTGAGAGTTAGAATGGGGGTAAATGAGGTGAAATTAAAGACACCAGGTTTCTGTTCTGGAAATTGGGCAGATGAAAATATTCATTGAGATTGAGAGCAGATTTGGTTGGCAGATAAATTTAGTTTTGGAAGTGTCTGATTTGTTGCATGCCGGGTACATTTGAGTAGAAATGTCTGGTGGAGATTAAATCTGGAAATCTGATGTCTATAAGAGACAGCTGGCTAGAAAATACAGATTTTGGAATCATAGAGCATGTAGAACAATCTTTTCTTCTGTGTCATTGGTAATAGTGGGAAATAAAAAAAGATGGAAGGGTGCATATCCAAATCTACAGGCCTGACTGAGATAGATTCCAGAAGGCTTTCTCATGTGTTTCTGATACTACTACTACCTTCTTCCTTGAAAATCACTAAATTGATGAATGAAGCCATGGCAGTAGATAAGATGTCTTAGGGAGGTTGTGTAGAATGAGATTATGAAGCCCAAGTAAATACCCTCGAGAATGTCTACACTTGAAGCAGTGGGCAAAGGCAGGTAGCTTATATAAGGCACTGAGGAAAAATGAAGCCAAAAAGTCACAGACAAAAGCAGGGAGTGTGGAGTCATGAAAATCAAGGGGAGAAAATAAGGAGTGGAATGATCAACAGCCTTCAGTGCTCTTGAGGTCAAGTAAGAGAAGGATAGGAATGTATTCATAAGCTTAAGCAACAAGTGAGAACAGCAATTTTAGCAAGAGCAACGTAAGTGCAATAATGAGAGCAGCTGCCAATTTTCGGAGAATTAGTGAATGCTGGGGTTGTAAGGAAACAAACCTAGCAAGTGTAGACATCTCTTAGGAAAGATCTGTTAGGATAAGGAGAGAAAGCAGGCTGTAGCTGGAGGGTAAAGTGGTCTTAAGAGGTTTCTTTTTAAAAATGGAGTAATGTTGCCCTGGCTGATGTGGCTCAGTTGGTTGGAGCATCATCCTGTAACCGAAATATTGCCGATTTTGATTCGTGGTCAGGACACATACCTAGGCTGTGGGTTTCATCTCTGCTGGGAGTGTACAGGAGGCAACCAATCAGTACTTCTCTCTTGCATCGATATTTTTCACTCTCCCTTTCTCTCTCTCCCTTCCTTTCTTTAAAAGCAATGAAAAGAAACATATCCTTGGGTGAGGATTGAAAAAAAATTGAGTAATATTGATGAGAAACAGTGTGAAGTTTCCTCAAAAGATTAAAAATGGAGCTGCCTTAATCGACCTAGTGATTCCACTTCTGGGGATTTATCTGAAGAAAACCGAAACACTAGTTCAGAAGAATAAATGCACCTCTGTGTTCATTGCAGCATTATTTATAATAACCAACCTATGGAAGCACCCCAAGTGCCCATCAATAGACAAGTGGATAAAAAAGCTGTGGTACATATATACAGTGGACTATTACTTGGGCATAAAATAGAATGAAATCTAACCATTTGTGACAGCTTGCATGGACCTAAAGGGTATTATGCTCAGTGAAATAAGTCTGTCAGAGAAAGACAAATACTGTATGATTCCACTTACATGTGGAACCTAAAGAACAAAATAAATGAATAAACAAAATTGAAACAGACTCAGATGCAGAGAGGGAACTGGTGGTTGCCAGAGGGGAGGGGAGGTTGGGGCACTGGGTGAAAGAGGTGAATGGATTAAGAAGCACAAATTGGTTACAAGATAGTCACAGGGAAGGAAGTAAAGCATAAAAAATACATTCAATAATATTGTGATAACTATGTATAGTGCCAGTTGGGGTACTGGAGATATCGACGGGAACATTATGTAAAGCATATGGTGTCTAACCACTAAGCTGTACACCTGAAACCAATACATAATTAAAAAAAATGTTGATGGGAATTGTCAGTTTAGAGGGAGAGGTTAAAGATGGAGGAAAGCAGCGGGGTTCTAGGGCACTGATTTCGAGAGTTGTCTAGGTAAGATAAATTGATGGCAGGAGAATCTGGAAGCAGAAGCTCAGGACATAGGTGAAAAGTAACGTAGGTTTGTACCAAGGTTGTCTCAGGGGGAAATGAGAGGCAATACATGCAAAATGAATTGAAGGGATGTGTGGGAAAAGTCAAATTAAATATGATTAAGAAAATGGTAGTTTCATTAATTTAAATGTTTAATACTTTAAAAGTCCATTAAATATGAAGATAACTTGTATTTAGGATACCCATAGGATTTCCAGAAGAAAATGGCCAGAGAAAACCAAGAATTGAGGAATTTAGGACTGGTCCTCAGAGCAGAGTTCAAGTGCAATAGATAGATATGATCCCCTGCATAGAGATCATAGTTGTGGCCATGACAGAGATTGTGCTGAAAGAAATCTTAAGTTCTTTTGGTTAGTTTTGTGTTTAACAATACTAAGAATAGGATTCCTACAATCAATTTTTATCCACCTTTTAAAAAGGAATTTTAAAGTTATATTTTTCTGTAGGGATTAAAATTAGCATGTTTTAAACTTTGGTGTTATCTTGGAATAACTATCAAACTCAAAGTAAATGTAAAATGTTGATAGCAGATATTCATAACTCTTTGGCACTGCATTTCAATTTTGAATATTTACCTTTTAAAATCATGTATGCTAATTACATTAATATTGTGTTTATGTTTAAATAAGCTACTCCAATCACAATTCTTATCAATTTTTGTTAAAAGATTTTAATTATTTTTAGATACAGGGTAAGGGAGGGAGAAAGAGAGGGAGAGAAACATCGATGTGTGGTTACCTCTCATAAGCGCCCCTACCAGAGACTGAACCTGCAACCTAGGCATACGCCCTGGTGGGTGTCCTTTTGTTTTGCACCAACTGAGCCACACTGGTCAGGGCCTAAGTTATCGATTCTTAAAAGTTATAAGGTCATTTTTGTGATGAGGTTGATGGCAAAGGGAAATAGTGACATGGATTTTACATACCGCCCCCAGTAGAAGTGGCCCACAAAGTCATATTTTAATTTCAAATATGAGAATTACTAATTCTTTAGTTAGGTTGAAGTGAATTTGAAATAAGTTAAAATCCTTTATTATTACTATATTGAATGTACTTTTGTTTGTTTTTTTCTAAAATATATATGTGGGAAAAAGCCAGAACTTTGTTTTCAAAATATGAATTCAAGAAAGTAACTGTGATAAACAGAAAATATTAATCTGTGTTTTCTTTGATTTTCTCTTCAAACAGAAAAGCCTCCTAATAAAAGTACTATGAGGATAGTAGTGGATTCAGAGTCAAGGAAAAGAACCATTGGTTCTGGGGAACCTGGAGTTACTACAAAGAAGACTTGGTTTGATAAGTAAGCTGGCAGGGGATATTGAGGACTTTTTTTACGTAATAATTTGTAGAGTAGTTGGAGTATTATTATGACAGTGTAGTAGTATTTTTCAAAGTAAAATGTATATAATTTTACTATATAGGCAATTCCCCCCTAAAGTGTAAATTGTTTTCTAAAAATTCGTTAATTAGTTGTCTGGTACTTGGAAGGCATTTTCTTATAGAAATGGTGTGGTGGTTGAGAACACAATTTTTTCTCTTTCTGCCTCCCCCCACCTTCAAAAAGCATTCCTTTTGTTAGAGATGTCATTGAATACTATAAAAGATAGTATCATGAACTTATTATTAGGGAAGAAAGTGTGATCAGGTCTGGAAGGAGGCATTAGCATGGAGCAGTTCCTTTTAAGAACTAGAAAGACTTCTTTTGTGGGTGAGGGTGGTGGAGAGGGAGGCTGGATAGGCCTTGAAGTGGTCACAGGAAGGGCTTCAGAGAAAGGGGTACGGAATCAGAATGTTGGGGTGTTGATTCATTTATAAATTTTCATGTTTGAGGAGAGACTAGGACACGCAGTTTTAAAGCTTTAATACCATTTAAAAGTGTATAATTTCTAGTTGTGCCTCTGCCTTTAATTCTGTGACCTAAGGCAAGCATTGTAACCTTTCTGGGCTATATATAGTTTTATCCTTATTTTCAAGTTTCAAATATATTGTCTATGGTTAGACCTTTTTTTTTAAGTTGGGAAGTGGTTGACATAGTCATTCCTACCTTTTAATCATTTTAAAATATAATAAATTTCAGTAAGCCAGCTTTTGCAGAAATGAAGCAAAGGCTATATATGCAAATTGACTGAAATAGGGTGCTAGGACCTTTCCTGCTAACAATTTTAAGTAGGAGTGGATTGAAAGTGCCAAGTACAAGTGATAATGAAAGAACCCTTCTCACTTGGCTTCCATGAAGGATACAAACACTACTAATTTGAGATACCATTTTTGGGGAAGTAAATTTCAGATTTCATTACCAACTAATTTCAATGAAAAAAAAAGAAAAATTGTAAAACTTTTATTTCTTTGTACTTGATAGGGGACAGGATTTATAAATGAGTGTATTAATTAAGTTGATTTTTCTTACAGACCAAATTTTAATAGAACAAACAGTCCAGGATTCCAGAAAAAGGTCCAGTTTGGAAATGAAAATACCAAACTTGAACTTAGAAAAGTTCCTCCAGAATTAAATAATATCAGCAAACTTAATGAGCATTTTAGTCGCTTTGGAACTCTGGTTAACTTACAGGTAAGAACTGTGAAGTGATTCTGTTTTCTTTGCTCAATTATTTAGGGAGAAAATATAAAAAATATTTTTATAACAAAATATGAAAAATTTGGTAATCTAAATTTGTTAAATTGGTATGAAATGAAACTATATTTTTAGATGAATGATTTTGAATAACTTTTGTACTTTGAAAAGGCAACAGTTTTGATTGGTCATATTATACATAAATTTTATTCAGTAGGAGTTATAAAATTATAGCAAAGTTAAATAAGTATATCGGTAAACTAATCTTACTGTAGTTTTTATTTTTTTCAGTTTCTCAAAGTCATTAAAACAGAATACTTCAGTCAGATTCTTTTTGTTGCCTTTCTAATGCATTGAACAGATGGGGCCCAAATACCATGTAATCCATAATTAGTTTAAACATTTACTTTTTCTTGTACCATTTTTGAACCTTTTTTTCAAGATAAATATCAGTATAGTTTGTATTTGACTTCCCTTAAAATTGGACCATAGCTTGGGTGTACGTAACTTAAGAGGTTATTTAGTGTTGAATTTACATTATGTGATATGTTAAAAGTGTTGAAATAATGTTGGACTTTTCTTTTTCAGGTTTTATGATGTTCTTTTCAATTAAAATTATTTTCTTTATCTGATAAAAATAATACATTTTAGAGAGTACAGCTTAAGGTGATAATTTGGAAAATTTTGTTTTCTTGCCATTTAAAAAATAATGTAAAAGTAATAGATGAAAAAAATGCATGCTTGCGGTAGGGCAGTAGAGATTTATATAAAATTTTAAAAAAATGTTCGTATGTCAGCTCTTTTGTGCCCCTTATGTTTCCCTGCCCATATATCACTGTAATATAGTTGCATCATTGTTAACAATTTACCACGTAGTATTCTAGATTTTTTTGTTTAATTCTCACCCAAGGACATGATTACTGATTTTTAGATAGAGGGAAAGGGAGGGAGAGAGAGAGGGAGAGAAATACTAATGTGAGAGGGAAACATTGATAAGTTGACTCTGGCATGCACCCTGACTGGATCCGAACCTGCAGGCCAGGTTGTGCCCTGACTGGAAATTGAACCTGTGACCTTTCTGTTTATGGGACAATGCTATAATCAACTGAGTCACACTGGCTAGGGCTAGATTTTTTGTTTTTAATTTCTGTGTGTGTATATATCTACCTGTCAATCAATCAATATACATACTTAAAAAATACGTATGTTAAAAATATGTACTCATATGCATTACTCTATAGTTATTTGTTTAACATCGAATATCTGTGATTTTTTAAAAAAATTTATTGATTTTTATATAGAGAAACATTGATTTGTTTTTCCACTTATTTACTCATTTGTTTGTTGATTGTCGTATGTACCCTGACTAGGCATTGAACCTGCAACCTTGGCGTATAGGGATGATGCTCTAACCAAATGAGCTACCTGACCAAAGCCTGAATATCTTTTTATGGCAATTTAATTGATCTGTTACATTTAGATCTAGACAAAAATTTCTCAGAATATTTTTTTCTCACACAATTAACTATACTGGTAATACTAAATTTGAGAAATTTTTCAAAGCTGAGAGGCAAAACATGGTATCTCACTATTCGATTTGCACCTTATTTAGTAGTGAGGTTGATATTTTCTTATGTCTTTATTGGTTGTTTTGCTGTTTATGCATATACTCGGAATATTACTTATACAATACATGTTTTTTTAATGCCAATTTTAATAAATTTGCCCTAATAAACATTGATGAATTGGTTCTTAAAATCCCAGTTAATGCATAATTAATCCAAAATGCTACCTAAAATCATCCTTACTGCAAATATTTATTGAATACAGTAATGAATACTTACTGTATACCCTCTGTTCTACATGAATTGTTATTTAACTTTTAACACTGTGGTGTGGGTGTTTTTCTCCCATTATGGAAGGGGAAGCAGGCAGAGAAAGACTAAATAACATGCTCATGCTCCTAGGAGAGCAGCAGTCAAGGCTTGAGTCCGGCAGTTTGCTGTAGAGGCTGTGCTCTTAATCCCTATTTCATATTGCTTCACATCACAAGTAGTTTATATAGCACACTTTGGAAAGTTCCGCTATTATTGAAAGAACAAGAAATTTGAAGTGAAAAGCCTTTATCTACTACTTACTAATATGGGTCTGCAGAATCAGTACTTTTGGAATCTCAGTTTCCTTATGTGTAAAATGTGACTTTTTTTCCCTTAAATTTTCTTGTACTCTCGGAAATATTTTTGTGAGAATTATATATTTGGAAGATTTTACAAATGGATTTTTTGTAGTTTTTAGTTAGATTACCCCCTTTTTAAATTAGTTAATACTGTTTTCTCCTGGCTCTGGATATTGACCAAAAGTTACTCATTGACATAGGGATTATTTCTCATAGTCTACATTAATATTGGGGGTAAAAAATGAAACATTTGGAATGCTTGTTTATAACGTTTGTGCAAACGAATGAGCATCCTATATTAAGTGTTATATAGAGGAGGCTCTTGTTCACGCTGCTGAACAGTGCTCAGTTACTGTTTCTTCTGGAGTGAAAGTAGCCTGTGGTGATATCTAGAGTAAAGGAAATAGGAACATAGAATCTTACTTAGAAGAACAGTATTTCCTTTGTTGAGAAATTTTACTGTATGAAGTAACAGATTAATTTTGAAATCCATTGTTCTTAATATTTGAAATCTTAGGTTGCGTATAATGGTGATCCTGAAGGTGCCCTTATCCAATTTGCAACTTATGAAGAAGCAAAGAAAGCAATATCAAGTACTGAAGCAGTGCTAAACAATCGCTTTATTAAGGTTTACTGGCACAGAGAAGGAAGCACCCAGCAGTTACAAACTGCTTCTCCAAAGGTAAGAGAGAAATTTGTGTGAATTAAATGCCCTTTTTAGAAAACATAGTATTTATTTAAGAGCAGAGGCATTGCAGTCAGGTAGACTTTTGAGCTAGATCCTGCCTCTACCGCTGTTAAATATATAGACTTGAAGAAGTCACTTAATTTCTCTAATTGCTTCTTTCATTTTATTTTGAAGTTAGTTCCTAGTTTAGAAAATTATAAGATGATACGTGTAGAGCATATAGAAAAGTCCCGGATAGATAGGAGACACTCAGTACATGTAGCTTTACATTATTTTACAAACTCAAACCGTGGGTTTATTTTGGAAACCCTTCTCTCCCTCTCTGTCTTTCGATCACTGAATCAGTCAGTTGTAATGTTAGGTTGATTGCTTGTAGAGGTGTCTTACAGAGGTTCGATTCTTTAATTTTCTCCCATTTGTTTAGAAAAGACAGTGAAGGGTAGATTTTAATTTTTTTCTCTACTTTATAAGTTCTTATATGCGAAGAGAAACATCGTATATGAAGAAATTTGGAAAGTAGCTAAATTTTGATTACAAGCTGCACTTTTAAGACATCCTCTGCATGGGCAATTTGGTAACAAAGTAACAAAGGGGACTTTCCATGCTGGTGAACTAATTAGCTTACTTAACGACTTTTCCTTGTCCTGAGGCGATACAGCCTTTAGTCCAGCAGCCCATCCTGCCCGCTGTGAAGCAGTCCGTCAAAGAGCGCTTGGGTCCCGTGCCCTCAAGTGCTGCCGAACCGGCAGAAGCACAGAGCGCCAGCTCGGACCTCCCTCAGGTAAATGAAAAGATGTCTGTTGTGCCTGTCATGTAGTAGGTTCTCAGTAAATTATTTTCCCTTGGTGGTTTGAATCGTAGTTAATATCTGTATATATTTTATACAGACATGTGATAGTCTATACATATTTGACCTTCACCTGCAAATATTTTTGTCACTATTAACATTTTCACATTCTACTTTTTCTGTAGTATTTGAATCTTACATTATTCTCTCTAGTTAATACTTATTTATAAGAAAGATTTCTTTTTCACTTTGTGGAGGAAGTATTTTCCAGCAAATCTGCCTGAAAAGTGAAGTTTAGAACACTAAATCTTATTTTACCCACCATCTTTTACTTAACTAGAATTCTATCCCAGAGATAATTATGCAGTAGTGCAAACTCAAAAGTTTTGGGACAGAGGACAGCTTAAACCATCAGGTTTTAGCATGCTCAATATTATACTGATTCAAGTTACTTATGCAGCTCTGTCAGAACTTTGCATCACTTATTCCTGACTCTCGGATTTTCTTCTCCATATGTCATTCCCTTCCCACGCCCTTCCGTACTTGAGTGGCGATTTCTTATTTCTATTCCCTCAGTCTCTGAAACTTAGCTTTCCTTTGTCTCCAGATGTTTAAGCATCTGGTGTAAAAAGTAGAGTTTAGGATATACTATCCTACTTAGCTAATGGATGCCACCTTATTAAAATAGTCTTCCTGAATAATTCCTGAAAAGTAATGTATTCAGATTCTATTAAAAAATGCAGAATGTAAATTGGTAAATTATTAGTTACTTAAAAAAAAACCCCAGTCATCAGCAAATGCAATGTATTTGGCTATAAAACACACAAACTTTAGGAAAGAATGGCTTTTATTTTTAAGCTCAAGAAGTAGGCACATCCTTTATTTACTCAAATCTAATATTATAGTGTTCAAGCTTTCCATTTGTCAACATAGGATTCCAAGAATTTATGGATTCTGTATCAGTGGAGGGGACATTAGCAACCACCTAGTTCAAATATCTGATTTTATATCATATCAGTTTTTCATGATTGAGTAATATTGCATACTGTTTGTTTTTTCCATACACATTTTCTTTCTGTCTCTGTCTTTGAAAAAGGCTCAGGTGTTGTGATTAACATCAGTATACTTACAGAATCAGTATATGTTAGTAGAATCAGAATGTTCAAAATCCCAACAGACTTATATATGTTTGGGGAAACACTGAATATGTCCATTTTAATTTTTTTAGAATGTAACTAAATTATCTGTGAAGGACAGGTTGGGTTTTGTATCAAAGCCATCTGTTTCAGCAACTGAAAAGGTAAGAAGAAGCATGATGTGTTTGTCTTGGCTTCATAAATGTTTTCAGGTGGCATCTTAATTTTTTTAATTTTTTCATAGATCCAAACTTTTGCTTCTTAATAGTATCTATATCTCTTATTCCTACCTTTTTGCTTTCCATTTGCTGAAAAAGAAAAATATTTGCCTACCTTTTTTTACTTTTTGCATCAGCATTTTAATACTTGCCGCTCACTATAGTTTACATGTGCTTCATTCTTTCTCTCTCTCTCTTTTTTTTTTGTATTTACTATATTTTCTTTAGAGGTATTTTACATTTTAATTTGAAAACTCTGGCAGCCAATAGAAAGGGCGATGAATTAGGAATTTTACTGGAGTTTGAGCTTTGGCTCTTTCTTACTAACTGCATGACATTGGGCAGTGCTGTTAATCTTTATGAACCTTTTTCTTCATCATAAATGGTGACAGTAACGTTTGTCTTGCTTATGGAGTTTTGTGAGGATTAAATAAAATTATTTAAAAGTGTTTTGTAAACTGGAAAAATGATATAAATGTAAGATATTTATTTATTATTAACAGCTATTGTGTGTAGCCTGACAGTACATTTGGTCTTTCTTTTAATGAAGGGGCAAATGCTGATTAAGACCATTTATGGACCTATCTTATAGTTCTGTGTAGATGAGGGTTTTTTTTTCTCCCTGTTTAAGTATGAGTGAATGCCCTGTCTTATTTGATGTGTATGGAATCACTGAATATTAGAATTAGACAATCTTTCCCATTTATATACCCTCACCTTAACCCTGCAGAGGTTGTAGCTGATCTGAGTGATACAGATAACTCGACCTACGCTGTAATTTTTTTGACCATGACATCTGCAGGGGTAGGAGGGTAAAGTCCAAATAGTTTTTTGGTTGACCTATACACTCGAGTTACTGAGCTAGGGCTGGAATATGGGTTTCCTGTTTTTAGTCCATGGCTCTTTCCATTATGAAGATTACATAGGAAATTGACTTTATAGGTAAATAGAACACCTGCTCTCTTCACTAATTCTTCATTATGTTCTTTTTTCTTATTTACTATGTAAAAACAGTCTCATTCTCTAAATTAGATTTCCCTCTTGGGCAACTCAGCATTGCTTCAGGCATAGTATGCCTAAGATGATTATTTCCCACATAAATTAATTTCTTCTCCTAACCCTCACCTTTGGAAGTGATATCACCATCTCCAGTTTGTACAGTCTAAAAGCCTTTTGAGTCATTTGCTTGTGTTTATAGTCCACATCTCTATCACCTTCAGGTCCCTGGCCTCTAGATACGTATCATAGCCGCCAGTCCCCACCTCTAGTGTTCACTGCCGTCATCCTCCTCTCAGACTTATTTTAATGTGAGTTGCTTACACAGTCCTCTATTTCCTCAGCTAAAGACCTTAGCGTGGTAGACAGCTCATCATACCTCAGTTATCCTGGTTCTATTACTGCTGCTTTAGTCCTTTCTTCTTTAAGGAGCCTTTTTCTGCCCTCGCTATTTCTGTATCTTGCTATTTCTTGTCTCTTTTTCATTGGTTTTGGTGATGATTTTCCTGGAGTGCATTTCCCTCTGCCTAATTGAATTCTAGTCATTCTTTTAAAGATTGAAAAATCTCTAACCTCTTCTATGAAACCTCCAGATTTTTTCACACAATGTCCCCCATTTCTCTAAAGTTGTGTCTCTTAGTCTGTGCTACTAAATTTAGCAGTATGTAAATATTTACTTTATTTTCCTTGATAATAAGTAATTAAGAAATAAATGAACAATCTGGGGTCTTTTAATTTAGCAGTTCTGGAGAGGTCTAAAAATCTGATTATGTTTAGTATCCGTTTATGGTGAAATTTGGATTCTAAAAATGAAGTGTCCTAATTATAGATTTTACAAAACTTTTCTAGTATGTTCTGCTACTGTTTTCTTTTTTTTTCCCCTAGTGTAATTTATATAAGTTTGGATTAAAGGGGGAAAAACTTGGAGTTGATAGAATAATTTACTAATATAGTTAAAACTAATTGAATTTGTGAAAAATCACTAATGCTAGTGGGCTATTTATGAAAAAAAATTACTTGGTAAATACTGTAAAGAATCTTTTCAGGAAAGTAATTATTTACAAACGTATAACTTTCAGTCATCTTTAGCAAGCCTGTTTTAAAGAATAGCATTTTATTTTTGCTTATTCTTGGTGCTGTCTCTTCCTTTGCTCCATAGTGATTTTTGCTGCAGAATCATTAGGGGTTAATTATTCAGAAAAGTCTTAGGAAAAATAGATGTTTCCCATCATCAAATATTACTCCTTTTTTAAATTTAATTGAACGCAGGGAAAAGTCTCAAAATTAGTATCCAGTATCTTCTGGCAAATAAATACACAGATGTACTGTATATAACATTGAGTAAACCCTTTAGTGATTTAAAAAAAACTTTTGTTTCCATTTTTGGAGAGGGCTAAGAGAGAAGAAACTTAAAACCTAATTGATACAGCTAATAAGATATTGCAGTAGCTACGAAATAGATATTATTTGAGTAGAGTGATCAGTCAAGAGTTAGATTGTTCACATTATCTTTTAAAGCCCATCAAAATTCTCAGAAGCAAACTGATTAATCACTTGAATATTTCATGTTCTTATTTATTATTTTTAGGTATACCAGCCGTATGATGCAGGATATTATTGTTTCTTAGCTTTTTTTTTTTTGTTATCTGAAAATACATCTTTTATTTGTTTTTGTTTTTTGCATGATACATTAACATCTGTTTCATGGCACTTTGAAACGGGAAATTGTGTGGTAAAATTGAAGGAACATTATGTGCTGTATAGAAACTTAATGCTGCTGAATTAGTAGCTGACGTTCTGTATGATCCTGAACAAGTCTTGCTCTCTCAATTTCCTTACTATAAATGCAGTCATTTAAGTAAACCTTTGCTTTTTAAATTTGTACTTGTGTAATTTTGCTACTTTAAATATGAAGTTTAAGGAAATTTATGACAGTTTTTTTGTAACTGTTATGGACTACTTTTGATTCATTAAATCATTGGCCTTTGTCAGGATTAATACCTGGATTACTCAGTCAAAATTGCTATCAAGAATATTTTTTCTTCAGAGAAACATGGTTTTTAAAATTATTTACTGTGCAGAGTTTTCTGGGAACCAAGCTATTTGTAGCAAAAATTGATTACTGACTACACATTTTTTCTTTGACATTAAAATATTTCTGTGCAAGATCTTTAATCCCTAGCACTGTTGAAAGAAATAAAACCATTAAGCCCTGAAAATATTTTATAAATTTAACTTTAAATCATGTTCTCACTAGAATTTCTGATTGGTTAGGTTTTGCTATAGAAAACACATGTATGTGTTACTGTAAGAGACCGTCCTAAGTGAACTTTCAGATTTATTGAAAAGATGATTACTTACTTAATATAGAAATTGACCATACAATAATTATATTAATAAACTTCCTACGTACAGCTCCTTAGATTCTGTATTTTCATTGCTTTTAAACAAGGCACTTCTGCTCTAGAAACCCATTAGAGCTAACTTACTGTGAGTGTGGCTATGAAGCATTGTAACTTTCTTTTGTATTTGATTCAAACTTGGGCATTGCTTATTAAAATGCGATACTTGGATTACTTTATTTCTAATAACCTTCTTTTGTAGTAATTTTTACAAAATACTTTGTCTTCTTTCCATTCTTACCCATGACTAAAATCTGTTTTCCTCTGTCTTAACTGTGTTAATAATAGTTATGGCTGGTGATGTTTTACATGGGACAAGGAGGTGTTTTAGATTACAACCTCTATCTTGTTAGGGAAATGGCCTTTGTCTTGAAAAGTAAAAGGTATTAGTGATACATATTTTAAAAACAAAGCATAGGGCACTTTTCAACTGATCTTGAGACTTCAATATACCTTTGATACCAAACCCGAAAAATACATAACAAGAAAGGAAAATTACAAGCCTATGTCTCATGAACCATAGACCCAAAAATTGTAGGCAAAATATTAGCAAAAGTCCAGTGATGTGAAAAAAAATGATACATCCTGACCAAGTATGATTTATTTCAGAAACGCAAAGTTGATTTAACAATCGGAAATCAGTATAATTCACCCCATTAACAGGATAAAGTTGGGGTGGAGGATAGGAGGGAAGAACCCCGTATAACTATCTCAGTAGAAAAAATGTAATACTCATAACAGCATCACATTACACATTCTGAAAACTAGGAACAGAAAGAACCTTGCTTAACTTGACAAAATATATATACTGAAAAACCCTATGGCTAACATACTCCATGATGGAATAGTGAATGTTTTCCCCCGAAATCAGGAACAAGAAAGGGTTACCACTCTCATCACCTTTTTTTCAGTAGTATAGGGCCTCACCAGTACAGTAAGGCAAGAAAATGAAATAAGTGACATAAAGATTGGAGGGAAAGAAACAAAACTGTATTTACTCACAGATGACATGATTGTGTATTTAGAAAATCCGAAAGAATTCACAAGCAGTTGGAATTAATAAGTAAATGAAATAAGATCATAAGGTCAATATGTAAAAATACAGCACACACAGACACCTGTTTGGGAAATAGAGAAGGTGTGGTAGTTTGGAAAGTCCACTCCCTGTACTTTGTGTTCTTAGGAATTGTAGCATCTTTTCTGTTGGGCTTGTTACTTCCTTCCACCAGCTTCATTTTTAACAGATTTTCTTCTCTTTTATCATAACTCTGTCCTCATCTTTTGAATATATAGGTATTTTTTGCTAGCCAAACTCTTACTGTCTAAACTCTGGAATCAAATAGATTCAAATAGTGGGTAATGTTTGCAACCATATAGTTCATTGTTTTAAGACATTCTATTTTCACACTTTACACCTCTGAAATTGGGCTCCATTTTAGTCATTGGTGTTTATGGTTGTAATTGGCAACATTTTTTTTCTTTAGTAGGGTATATAAAAGGATAATGTGTTTCAAAATTAGTGATGTCTTAAGCTCGGTGAAATATGTTAGCTGATGTTCTATTATCACAGAAGGAAGTTCCTGGATAAAACAAGGAAGTAGGATGTTTCTAAGAATAAAGGAGTCTTCTCATTCTTGTCAGATACTTTTATTCACTTTGAAAAGCACTCTTTAGTCTAATATCCAATGTTAATAAAATAACTTTGAAAAGGAGCATTCTCTGCTCACTGAAATTGGAAAAATGTTTAAGTAAAGAAGTAATTTCTTTACTTCTGGCTCTCTCACAGCTTTTATGATAAAATACATTTTGAAACTAGAAAATAGGCTTATGATATTTATTGCTCCCAACTGATTTGAGTACAGAAATCTTTTTTGGTTACAACTTTTCACTTGTTATGGAACTCTGATGAAGAAAAGTATGAAATACTCCAACTCTGTTTCCAGCAGGTTATTTTGCGTTTCTTCCTTTAAAGTTATTATCTCATCCTTTATATAATCATACAGTTTGCCATTATGTATGTGTATGGTATGGTAGCATGGGAGAAATTTTTCTCTAGAATTACAGAGAATGGTGAAGTTACACTACATACTAAATAAATCTAGTTTACTCTGTTTTACTGAATAACCATTTTATATTTGTTAATGATATCTGACTATTAGTTTTTCATTATTGCAGAAAATTAGTAAAATTTTGATATACATTAAATATTACAACGAACTTTTATTTTTAAACATCAGTTGTGCTGTATGGAACAAGTATATTTACAGCATTCTGGGATTTTATTTTATTTAGAAGCTAGCATTCTTGAATACTTAGAATAGTGGTGAGTTGTTCCCCAGCTCACTGGGGAACTTTGTGATGTTCCCCAATCTAATTTCATTATAAAAGATTACAATTTAGAGTCCAGATTGCTACTTCACTGGTACCCAGATATTTACATTTTAGTGGCTAGAAGGTAGGACTCTTTTTCCTCATTGATACTCTTCTGTTTATATAGTTTTTAATAAAACCTCTTTTCGGTCATGGGTTCCTTTCAGACTTTGGAAGCTTTGTTTTTTCCTCTGGAAAGTTACTGTCTTCATATATATAATTTCATGTTTTGTTTTTATAGTATTCAAAATAGATCTCCCTGAAGGGATCCCTAGCCTCCTTTCCAAGAACCAGTAACCAACCACCCCATGGAACTTAAAACTTTTTGCTTTTGACAGATTAAAAAGGAACCCATATACCATATTTTGCCATGTATAATGCATACTTTTTTGCCCAAACTTTTGAGGGAAAAATAAGGGTGCTCATTATACATAGGAATTAGTACTAAAAACATGGGTGTGTATTATACATGGCAAAATACGGTACTTTTCTTAATTTGACCCTTGTGTAGAAAAGGTTGTCCACTCAGATCCATCATTATTTCATTTTAATCTCGTGTTTATTGAATATTTACAGTGTGCCCTGGCACCGTTCTAGGCACTGAAGATATAGCGATGGACCAAGCAAAAAACCCTTACCCTTATGCGTTTGTTAAGGACTTTAGACATCATCAAGTTGAACTTTCTCATTTTATGTATAAACAAACAGGCCCAGAAAGGTACTTGAACTTACCCAGGGTCTCTTAATTAATTAGTAGCAAGGATTAGGTACTGGAAGAAATGCAAAGAGGAGAAAGATGTGGTTTTTGTTTCAAGGCCCTTACTGTATAGACAGGGAGAGAAACAAATTAATATATCATCAGGTCATATTTACTAAATATCTTAATAGTTGTAGGAATAAATTTTCATAGAAAGACTTGGGTAAAAGAAATAAATGATTAGGACTTTGTGGAGGTCTTGACTGGTGGTACTGAAACTGAGCTGGGTTTAAGGGAATAAGGTCACTTGAAGCAGAAGGAGCAATGCCAGCAAAGAAATGGAGGAAGAAATAACAAGTTAATTTCTGAACTGTAAATTATTACTTATCATGAACAAACAGTTCCAAATTGTTTAAGGGATGGCATCCAGTTTTCCCCTGTGCCATGCTCTTAAGATACAACTTCTCTTTAGTTACTAGGAACACTGTATTCAGCAACTAATGTTTTCCCAGTGATATCATAATGACAGTGCTTTTTTCTTGAAGTTTTTGTATGTTCGTTTTTGCTCTTTTCCTATAGGTATATTAATTTAAAACTTTTTTTATGTCATAGCTTATCCATCATTCATACCCTTCTTTTCAAATCAAGAAATGATTTAGTTATTATATGTATATAATACATTTAGTTTAGTGTGCTAAATTTTGACAGAACTGCTTTAACATTGTTTTGTAAGAAAACAGAACTTAGAATATCATGGATACTTGATACATTTTTTACGAAATTGAATTTGTATTGGTAGGTGTTATCTACATCTACTGGCCTAACAAAAACGGTGTATAATCCAGCTGCTTTGAAGGCTGCACAAAAAACCTTACTTGTTTCCCCCTCTGCAGTTGATAATAATGAAGCACAGAAAAAAAAACAGGTGAGTATAACTATTATTGTACAAAATTTGCATGTAGGAAAGCTTTTCTGCATGCATGTGTTTTGTCAGTGTTTATAACAAACAAACTAAAAGGAGTATGTCAGCTGCCACTGAACTCTTATTTTCCATAATGTAACAGTAAATAATAATTTTTTTTTTTGCGTGGAATGAAAGGTTCTCCAGATTTTTTAAAACTTGCACATTTATTTAAGTTTTACATAGGAAAACTTTGCATTTAATTTTTGTTACCAAGCTTCTGTAGTTAAAACCATTTCTGTCCTCTTGAAACATTTTGTTTATTGGAAAAATAAACGGTAGTCTAATGATGTTTTTGATCCCTTTCTCTAGGAGGCATTGAAGCTTCAGCAGGATGTAAGGAAAAGGAAACAAGAAATTTTAGAAAAGCACATTGAAACACAGAAGGTAAAATATTAAGGCTAGATTTGGCAAAACATATTTATAAATGTTACAACACTGAGTGAATTTAGCCTTAAACTAGATATTCCTGAAAAACATATTTACTGTAATTGATAATGGTAAAACTGAAATATTATCAATGATTAAGTATATTATCAATTACTAGTATGTGGGGGATAAAGAGCATACATTAATTAAATAGTGGACTGGAAATTGGAGTAGGTTGAATGGAACTATGGTTATCAGATTTGAAATGAAGATAAGGAATATTTATCTAGGCATATTGCTGCACAGCACTTCGTTCTACAGATAATGAAATGGAGCCTTTTTCTCAGTATAGAGATACGTACCTTTCTTTAATAGGTTTGGGATCCCCTAGTCGTATATTGCCCAGTACAGTAACTAAGAGCCACATCTGACTATTGGTTACTTGAAATGTGTCTAGTCCAAGTTGAGATGTGCTGTACGTGTAAAATATATACCAGATTTCAGAAATGTAGTATGAAGAAGAAAAGTAAAACATCTGTTTTTGTTGAATTGGAACATTTTGAATACCTTTGGTTAAATAGACTATATTATTAAATTAATTTTACTGTATCTTTTTTTTAAGTGACTTAAAAAAGTTAAAAATTACTTAGGTGTCTTGCAGTATTTCTTTTTTACAGTGTTGCCCTAGTTTATGACACTAATTTAGTATAAGTTCTTTATCAAGTCTGGCAATAAAGGAAATGACATTTCAAAATACTGAAAATATAGAAACTTTACATTTTGGTTTAAAATGTATGTCTTTTCTAATTTAACTTTTGATATGCTTAAAAAGAGAAATTACAATGCTTTATACCAAAAACTGAAGCCATCTTGACTCAGAGAACCTATAATATTGTGTGGTGTCTTCTACCCCATAATACCCTGTTTATTTTCTTATTCACTGTCCATTTTGGGGATATCATTCCTGCACTAGCCAGGTACTCTTTCCCTGTGACAACGAAAGTAATTAAACATCCTATTTTCCTAATACCTTATTATATGGAGGGAAAGCAAAACTTTTCCTGTGATTCATTTTGGGTTACAGACTCCATTTGGAGCTGGAGTACTTAGAGGCAGTAATAATCAACAGTGGATTAGAAATTTTCCAGCCACTGGCAGGTAAGTCAGTGGTTAGAGTGTCGTCCCCATATTCTAGGGTTGCAGGTTTGATCCCCAGGTAGGGCACATAAAAGAACCAACCAATGAATAAACGAATGCATAAATAAATCGAATAACAAATCAGTGTTCTTCTCTCTCTTCCTTCTTCTCTAAAAAAATTAATAAATAAAAATTTAAAATAAAAAGAAAGTAAAATTATCAGTGCTGTTTCACATTGACAGTTCTTCAGGGCTTGAATTGAATTTCTTATGTTCTGAGAGACTCAAAGAGTAATACTACAGTTTTTAGAAAGTAAACCAAGATTAAGATTGAATTGAGATAATTAGCATCACCAATCTGCTATTTTAGTGGTTGTAATCCTTGTTATGAATATATAAACTAAAAGTAGTAGATATTTATTTTTATATTTAGTTGGCTGTATTATTAATAATGGGAATAAGTATATGTTTTTCTCTTTTTAAAAATTTGGCAGATGTTAATTTCAAAATTGGAGAAAAACAAAGCAATGAAGTCTGAAGATAAAGCAGAAATAATGAAAACATTAGAGGTTTTGACAAAAAATATTACCAAGTTGAAAGATGAGGTCAAAGCTACTTCTCCTGGACGCTGTCTTCCAAAAAGTATAAAAACCAAGACTCAGGTATTTTGTGTTTTTATTCATATTACTACTTAAAAAAATATTAAAACACTACATTGTTTAAGATTCTTTTTTTTTTTTAAGGTAATACCCTTTGCTCAAAATATGACCATTGTATGCCACCATTCTCCCCTTCCTTCATTAATTCATAAGTAAACACAAACAAGAAAACTCTACTAATCTTTTGAGTCCTGTCGATTACAGATGGAAAGTCAGTAATTTGGAGAATAGTTATGGATAATCTTGAAAAGGTAGCTTGAAGACAAAATGATACAGGTTCTTGAGTGCTTGACTGAGGAGTTCGAGCTTTATTTTATTAGGAGCTTGTGATATAAAACATTAACAGAGAAGTAACATTCTGACAGCACTGTACAGAATGAATTTATTGAACCAGGGGAAAATTCATTAGATAACAAATAAGTGAGCAAGTTGATTTCCGATGGTAATAAGTGATTAAGGAAAAAAATAGTTATATACCATATTTGTACTTTGTGTGTACATATATAAAATTATTACATATTGATACTTCTAATTCTAATCCAACACCATAGGGTTCTTCCTTTCCTTCTCTTATTCCTTAAGCCAGTTCCATAATACCAGCTTGGTTTTCACTAACATCAATACAGTAATCACTTGCTCAGTCTTGTAATACATTCCAAATTGCTACAACAATACCACTTCCAACAATTAAAATAAAATTTAGAATTTATTTGCATTCTTTATAACCTCACAATATATTCCACTAATGATACAGAATCAGAACTGTGGTCTAGTACTACTTTTTTCTTTTTGTGTGGTTATATTATTAATTTGATAAGTTGAGTGTATTTTTGTATGTATTCAGTTTTGGATCCCCCTCATTCTTACTGATTTAATTTTATTTTTTGAATATGTAAAGCATCAACATGATTAAAAAATTAAACTGTGAAAAGTTATGAGGGTATATAGGTGACCCCCTTTGATCCCTGACATGGTTCCCTCTTCTTCCCTTTTTAGTGTGTATGTGTATATGTTCTTTCCTACATAAAAGCATACTATATATTGTTTGTTAATACCTTGGTATTTTGTTTTTCTTTCCCAGTTATTTCCTGAAAATTACTTTATATCAGCCCATAAAAGTCTCTGGCCTCTATGGAAAATGAATTATAGGGAAATCAGGGGAGTAGGATCAAGTTAGGGAGCTATTACAGTAGCGTAGACTAGAGGTGATTGCTGGCTTGGACTAGGGTGGTAGGATGGGAGATACAGAAGAAATACACAGATTAAATGGTAATGTGTAAAAGTTCCTTGTAAAAAAGTTTTCTATAAATGCAGGCTATTAATTATTGTCACCTAAAATATCAATTACTATTTTCTAGATGCAGAAGGAGTTGCTTGATACAGAGCTGGATTTATATAAGAAGATGCAAGCTGGAGAAGAAGTGACTGAACTTAGGAGAAAGTATACAGAATTACAGCTGGAAGTATGTTTCATCATAGCTACCCAGAGTGCTAAAGAGGAGCAGATGTAGTTATGGTGGTTAATTTGAAAACACATTCCCCTTTCTAGTCAAAAATGCTTGGCGCTCTCTGGCATACATATTGGGAGTTAATACAGGAAAGGGGGAATTTAACAAATTTTTTAGAGCTAATACATTAAATCCATTCTATAATGAGGGATGACAGCAGTTCTATCTGTACACCTGAGTCCTTCCATTTCTAGTGAATTTTGCTACTTTCTTGTTTTTTGTCTGTCCTCCCTGGACCAAAAGGCTTTTCTGGTATTCTTTTACAGATATCTTATGCATAAATAAGTGTATTATATTAAGTTCTGTAAGGATCAGACTTCTAGCACTAGAACTATATCAAAGAACATGCTTAAGTTTTGCCTATAGATGGTGCTGTGGATGTTTACAAAAGAGAAGATAAACTACTTTCTTATAGTTATATAATTATTTATATAAAAAAGTAAAATTGATTCCTGTACATGGAAATTTTTAACATTTAGCAAAATGACGTTTAAGAATCAGAATTATATTTAAGTACGGGAAAAAAAGTCATCAGTGTTTTTCGTATGTTTCTATATTTATCATTGTTTGATGTTCCAGTTTAATTTTAGTATTTTAGATTATTACATTTGCTTAATCTGAGAATAATAATTTTTTCTAAATATGCTAGCCACTTGATCATCTTTTTCTGACATCGTACAAATCACCGAGGTATTAAAAATTTAACATTTAGCAGCCACTGTGTTTGTCTTAAGGCTCTACCTTATCTAACAGTCGTAGGAGGTCATAAGATGGTGCCCCTAAACCTGCACATCTTGCAGTCTCCGGAAATTTGATCTGGTTACCGGAGTGTACTGCCCAAGGTAACAGGTTTCGGAAAAGATAAATTTCTTTTATGTTAATATAGAAATTTTGTTTTCCCCATTCTGGAGATTTGATGCCTCTGTTGGTTGGATTAAAAAAAAAATTATTTTAAAAAGTTTGGGCTCATAATTTTAGTACATAATACTATTACTAATATTTTTATTTGTATTTTAGTTATTATGATATAGCCAAACACTGAATGATTTTTTTATTATTTATTTTTTATAATGGCTCGACTTTAGTTTACAGTTAGTATGTAGATAATGCAGTGTTTTCCAGAGTGTGACCGTTCACCACGTCAGTTCCATCTTTTTGTTAACAGATGTTAGTGAAAAAGCTCTGAGGCCAAATAAATTTGGAAAAGATTATATTAAACATGATTTTTGGCTATTGGGCTTTTAAGAGACTTTTAATTTGTAAATCTCCAAAAATACATACTAAAAATTTAGTGTTGCTCAAACTTACTTGTCCACAGACTTCCTTTTTCAGGGAGCACTTAGCTCTTCAGAGTATGCTTTTGTGTATGCTGCTCTGTTCTTATTGCTAATCCTTGACCTTTGAAGTTTATTTGGATTTTAGATTATTTTAGCTAATGTTAAGATTTACTGTCTTAAGATGAAAAGATGAAAATATTTATACTTGCAGAGATTTAGCAATGGTACCTTCTTGACATTTCCACTTGAATATTTTACATCCTCAGACTCAACATGTTCAAAATTGTGCTTATTTTGCCCCTAAACTCTATCTATACAATTACCCAAACTGCAAATCTGAATGTTTTCGTTGATTCCTCTCCTTCCTTCATTATTAATGTCCAGTTAATTACCAAGTTTTACACATGTTACTTCCAAACATACCTTAAATATGTTTACTCCCTGTCTCCATTGCCACCACTGTACACCAACTGTCTTCAGTAGCTGGGGTTATTATAGTAGACTTCTGACAGGCATCCCAGCTTGCTCTCTTCTTCCTTCTCCTCTGTTCTTAAAACTCTAACCAGAATAACATTTTGAACCCTGCTTTGATTGTTATTACTCTACCTTTCTGCTTTAAATATTTTAATTGATTTTCATAGCTCTTGGGATAAAATTCAAAATCCTTAATGTAGTTCGTAAAGTTAATCATAATCTGGCTCTGTCTAGCTCTCCAGCTTCATCTCTCTGTCCCATGTGGTCCAGCTTCACTGGATTTTATTTGTGCTTTGAAGTACTATGTTCCTTTGTTTATGCTGTAACTACCTCCCCTCCCTCTTACCATGACCTTGCTTGTTTTTTGTTCTTTCTTTGATTCATCGAACAAATATTAAGTATCTACAATCTGCTGGCTACTATTATATGTGCTGGGGATAAAGTAGAGAATAAAACCAGGGGAGAAAATCCTCATGAAACTTTCATTCTGGTAGTTATTTATCGCAAATCTTAGTGTTCTGTGCAGATCTTTAATATTCTGTTCTTCATTTTTTGAGTCACTTCATTAATATAATCATATGATATAAACTTAGTTGCTTAATGTCTTTTTACCCCTCTAGGATTTGAGTTTCATAAGGGTAAGGACTTGTGCTTAAGAAGTATTCATTAAATATTTGTGGAATGAAAGAATGGTGTGCTATTCATATAGAGTGATGTGGTGGAATATAAATTAGTATACAACATTGGTTGTACAATGTTACTGTAAGTGATAAAAGTGATGAATTTGAGATAACTACCTACTAAAGTCAACAGGGAAACAAATAGAAATACCATTTTAAAGTCACAAATGGGAAGATACATTTATTGTGTATGTAGGTATTTTATATCTATGTATTAAACTGACTTCAGAAGTAACACTTAACACTATTATTTGGAAATCAAGAATTGCTGGTCTTTTCATGACGATGTCTGATGTCTTAGAGAGTAAGACCTTAGAAGAAGAAAGCACATTTAATAATTTCAAAACATTGCTTAAATTAATGTTCTTTTGTTTTCTAAATTCATTAACTACATAAATTTGCTTTCACTTTAAAAAGTAAAGCCCCAACTTAAATTATGAGATCCTTTTATAGGGCATTATTTGAATATTATGTTGTGTTGTTTAAGTTTGACTTACCTGACAAAGTATAAAACTTGGCTTGTGTTAGTAATTGTGACGTTTAATCTGTGTGTCTGACTTTTTCTAGGCTGCGAAACGAGGGATTCTTTCATCTGGTCGGGGTAGAGGAATTCATTCAAGGAGTCGAGGTGCAGCTCATGGCCGAGGCAGGGGTCGGGGTCGAGGCCGAGGTCGAGGTCGAGGTGTGCCTGGTCATGCAGTGGTGGATCACCGTCCCAGGGCATTGGAGATTTCTGCATTTACAGAGAGTGATAGAGAAGATCTGCTTCCTCATTTTGCGGTACTTTCTTACTGCACAACAAAACAAATATTGATAATCATTGTTGGGGGTGATGGATGTATGAAAATGACATGAGTAATTTAAACCCGTTAATCTGACCAAAGGGTTTGACTAATTTATAATAATATTATTAATTAATTATTTAAATAACAAACTGTAGGGGTTTTTGTTTAATTATTATCTGGAAAAAAATCTTACAATTCTTAGTAGACCTTCAGGTATGGTGAAATGAGTGATTTAAACTATTGTTTTAGAGAGGAAACTCTTATAATTTAGTTTCATTTGGTACTTTTAAAGAAAAGTTTAACACATTGCCACGGGTCATCCAGTTTTTTTTTACTTAAGATGGAATTTTATTTATTAATATTGTATTCTTAATAGATCTTACCAGCCTAGAAATGAAACTGCTACTGGTCACAGTGGATAAAAATTATAGCTTGAAACTTGTAGAGCACTTATTTTTTGGGAGGTATTATTCTGAGCACCTTATATAACTCACTATGTTATGAATTATCTTGACAACTCTGTGAGGTAGGTACCTATTTGTGCGTGTTCTAGAGATGAGGAAAATGAAGCATGAAGAGATTAAGTAACTTACCAAGTTTATACAGCTAGTAACTGGCAGCTGGGATGTGACTGATACTAGAGTCCATTGTCTTTATTATGCTCTACAGAATTTTTCTGTATGGAGTGTGTATGTGCATTTAATGAGATTGTGTTTATAATTTTATTTTGGAATAAGAAAGAAGGAAAGTATTAATGATATATAAAGAAATAGAATTTTATGTGATAAAGTTGCTGTTTGTAGAAAAATCTTCCATGTAAAAAATAAAATCTAACAAATCAAAACAAGCAGAATTTCCTATGTTTAGCTTTTAAATGTCTTTAAAGAGTGTGTGTGGGATCTAGAGGAGTCTATAGTAAGGGAAATGTCAGGGTCAGTTAGTGTTAAACTTTTGAATCAAAAGACCTGGACTTTTAGCCTGGTAACTAACTTAATTATTTGAGGGAAATCACTTAAGTTCCTAGTCTTTTTTTACCCCTGTCTTTAAATTATAA
>PVJD01012324.1:0-40411 GCA_004026545.1 Mormoops blainvillei
GATATGCCAAATCTAACATGTTTTGAATTCGGATTAACATGATTTAACTGCATATTAATGTATCAACTGAATATTTTTCATATTGCAGAAGTAGAATATGCCCAAGGCTTCCTTTAATTCCTTGGCTTTGGCACCTCCTCCATCTTCACATCGCACCACCCTAACCTCTGCTTCCATTATCACGTCACCTTCTCCCTCTGCTTCCTTCCCTCTTACAAGGACACTTGTGGTTACATTACGGCCCGTCACATAATTCACATAATCTCCATTTCAAGGCAAGTAGTGTAATCACATCTGCAAAGTCCCTTTGGCTATACAGTAGTCCCCCTTATCCATGGAGATATGTTCCAAGACCCCCAGCGGATCCCTAAAGCTGCGGAGGGTACCAGGCCCTATATGTACTGTGTCTTTTTCCCTGCACATACATACCTTTTCACTTAAAGAGAGCACTGTATGGATTATTTTTGGCATACATGAACTGCCAGCAGCATTACTCGTGCACTTGGGGGCCGTTAAGTGAACTAAAGGCTACCTGAACATAAGCACTGAGATACAGCAAGAGTCCATCTGATAACTGAGAACTAAGTGAGGAACAGGTAGTAAGTGTGTACAGCATTGATAGAGGCCAAAGAGATGATTCCCAATTTAAAATTTATGAATTGTTCAAATTTTCTGTTTAAGATTTTTGGACTGTAGGTAACCATGGGTAACTGAAACTGGGGAAAGTGAAACCATGAATAAGGGAAGACTACTATATAAAGGAACATTCTCAGGTTCTAGGGATTAGGAACTGGATATTTCGGGGGTGACATCTAAATCTATTTTTTAACCTCATATATTTCTACAGAACATACACTTTTACATAAAAGGCACCTATCAGACATGCTGGAATGTTTTAAGTAGAGTTTTCTTCTTCTTTCCGTATCCCTTAACTTTTGAAAGATTACTTCTGTTGACATGTACCCTACACTATTCTCCATGCTCACTAACCACATACATATTGTCAAATAAAAAACAACCCTGATTTGGGTAAGGAGAAACTTTATTTGAAGGGATTATTGTAAGGTGTGCATGTGTGTGTGTGGGGGGGTGTTATTGCAATAGGAGGTTGGAGACTCTTCCCTGCCTGGGGGGAGTGGAATGAAAGGGTTGCTAGATTGCTCAGTAGATCAGAGAATGTTTTACCCTGAGACAAACATATTTATAGGAGGGCCCCCATTAAGGAAGGGTTACATGCTGGCTCAGGCCACACTGGATACAAGTTCCCAGGCCTGGAGGAAGAAGAGGAATTTAACCAGTTGGGTTAAGGAGCACTTTGTTCTATTAGTCAGGGGGAATAGGTAGTTCGGCTAATAGTTTATGAGGCAAGCGTCTGGCCATGGCCTCGGTGACAAAGATCGCATCTCTGGATCTTATGAGTCACATGGGGAATAGTGTTTCTTTGCAGTATGCCACTTCCAGGAGACTCTTGCAGGAGAGAGAGAGAGTGACAGCGATAGGTAGAGAGAGACAGACAGACAGACAGACAGAGAGGGCCTCAGGCTGGGTTCTTGGTCTTGAGGAGTTTTCTCTGGGGCTCTCAGAGGAGGATTCAATAGAATATGTAACAGCTTTCCAGGTGTGCAGGCATGTGCCCTCATGGTTTTGACCTCCACTGCTTGGTCTTGATGTTAGCCATGACGTCGCCCCAGCTGGCCTAGCTGTTTTTCTGGGCCCAGAGCTGAAACAGGCCTAGACGTTATCTCTGGGTCTTAATGCTTAAGGGAGTGGTCATGAAAGGTCTTGTGTGGGAATCAGATGAGGGTATATTCTTCAGTCCCCTTTGTTCCTCCTCTAAGGAGGTCTACTGCACGGCTGGCCACATGCCAGGGAGGAAAGGTCAGGGGAGGGTCTAAACCATATGACCAGTGACATGCTAGGGGAAGAAAGGTCACCCTCAGGGTGAGGTCCCACCTTATAACTGTCACTTGCTAGGCTCCTAGGGCTTTCCACCCTGGTGACCTTCTGTACCTGGCCTATTGTTCCTCCTCTGATGAAGCCACACTAACTGCCTACTACAGAAGTTTTCTTAACCATCACTATTTTCCAGGGGTACAGTGCTCAGGTAAAATTCAGCATATCAATGTACAAGGTTTAATGGGTTGCTGGCTTTACAAAAATGAGATCATAGTAAATGCACTTACTTCCCCGCGTCTTACCTTTTTGCTCAGAAATCGCTAGAGAAAATTCCTTTGAAGGCCTGGTATAGCTCTTTTCCATTCTTTTTCATGTTGTCATAGTGTTTCACGATGTGGTTGTCCGGAACATACTATTCAGTCATCCCTCTAGGGATGACCATGTTCTTAATTTTCAGGTTTTTTTCCCATGTGACTTCAACAATTAGAAAAAAATCATTTCAGTTAGAATTTAGGGTTGCCGTAGCTGCTAAACTTGGGATTTCTAAAGCGGCATTTCATTTCCTCAAAATTTATTTTCTTTCTTAGAATCTGCTCACAGAACTGTCAACCCATTTGAAGTTACATTTGTCCTGCTTCTTCCTTATCTCACACCCTCCCTCTTTGCCCAAGGAAGGAGGTAGTTGGGGGTAAAAATGATCCCAGTACCTTTTCTTTTGTCTTCCTGATCCCCTTTCCGGAAGCAGGGTGTCTTCCGGGCCCACAGAAGCCGTGTCAGTGAGAGGAACTTCTGGACTCTGGCTGCTAGTCCCTCCTGGTCCGCAGAAACATCCGAAGAAAGGCGTGGCCCAGACATAGGGGCACCCTGGCTGAGTGCCAGGGGTGGCACTGTCCCCTCGGCGGGCACCTCACAGACACACTGAAAGGCAAACTGAACACATCGTGAGAGAGGAGACACACCACAAAGACATGTTTCCAGGATCCTTTCAAGATTTTACCCATGTTTTTCGAGGAAAAGAAATAGAACTAAAGCTTCTTCAGCTCTTTTAGAGGGAAAATAATGTTTTCTAAATTAGTCAGAGGGAGGGAGACTGGGAGATTAAGGGAGCGGCCAGCCGGTTCTTTCCAGTTAGCAAAGTTCAGGGAGCGCCTAAATCAAGGCTTCCTAAGTTAGGACAGGCGGGCATAACCTCGTATCACCTCATTTGCTGATTTTTAATAAGGGACCATAAAAACCTGAAATGCAGATTGGGTGTCACCCAACACTGAGGCTAGACAGCTAAGGCGGAAAAAAAAAAAGTGCCCTTTCTCCTCCTGCTCCTCCGGAGGTGCCAGGTTTTAATCTGCAAATGTATCCTCGTCTGGCCCTAGAGGCTTGACAGTTAATGATTTGCCGCAGAAGGAGCCCGCGGGAGAAGCCAGAGAGAGGACCGAGCGAGCGCGGGAGCGCGGGCGCAGGAGCCGAGCCGATCCCCCGCCGGCCCACAGGCGCCGCCTCCCGTCTTCCGGGCCCCGGCACTTCGGGGGGTTCCGGGCGCCGGAGGCTGCAGGCGCCCCTATGGAGGTACCCTCGCCGGCGGGACGCGGCGCCCCACCGCCGGAGGCGCAGGGAGCGAAGGGCACGGTCGCCAGCCTGCTGCGCAGGATAAAAGGCAAACTCTTCACCTGGTGAGTGGAAGGGGCGGCGGGAGCGGGCGGGAGCGCCGTGGATCTGCGGCCCTGGGACCAGCTCACACGTGGCTACGGAGCACTCGGCTCAGCAGCGAGGGAGAGGCGGCGGCAGGCGGACTTTGGAGCTGGTTCAGGCGACTCAACATGTGCGCCAGGGATGGAGCTCTTTACCTGGCTTTGTGAAGCGCTTGGGGCTCCTCCCTCGGCCCCTTCTTAGAAATCGGGGGCATGTATATCAGAAGATTGGGGGGAAATTCACTGTGTTGGCACTGTCAGATCGGTCCCCGGTAACCTAACAGCGGGGAGGGGGCGAAGACCCCAGGGATGCTGTGAAGGAGGGGTGCCCACCTTTGGGCTTGGCAGGTGGGTGAGATCCTCCTCTTGGCGCCAGCGCCCGTGTTCCTTCTGCTGCCGAGCGCGTCTAACAGGGCCCGGGATTCTCCACTAACAGATGAGTTCACCCAAGTGAGAAATCTGGGTTAAGTTTTGTGCCGCCCGGAGGTAGTCTAGAGCCTGCGTCCTTAACGGGCCTGGGGCCTGAGCGAGGCGACATGGCCACCTCCGGGCTGGGGTGCAGGGAAGCCTTCTAGTGTCACTGGGCTCTGTGGGAAATAGAAATGTGCTTAAGGGATTGATAGCGATTCTGGGACAGAGAAAGCATTTTTGGGGCTACTGGAGGACTTAATTCTGGAAATAGAAATAACCCAGGATCTAAATAATAAAAGCCACCATCTATTGAGCATTCACTGTGTCTCAAGTCCCCTGCTTAGTTAGCAATTTAGATGGATAATATCAGCTAATCCTTATCACTTCATTTACACCCACTTTGCAGATGGAGAAATAATAAACATGGCTAAGCAATTTGCCTAAGGCCATGAGATGACCTATAAAGAATGGTGCCTTGCAAGCCCCAGTCTAAACTGCAGCTTTAACCACGCCTGCCCACTACGTCTCATGAAACAGGCATTTGATTTTTTTTTTCAGATTAACAAAAAGAATTTCATTTAAAGATTGTGAAAACTATGTTCTGAAAAACCATAGCATTTTCAAAGGTAGATCAATAATGGTGTATGTATTTTTGTTGTATATAAATAAGGTATAGTGTTAAATAGATGGATGTGTTTAAAGGGGAAAGTTGACCAAAAATCACCTGTATCGTACAGCTGCATAAGTCCTGATAAATTTAACCACAAGTTCTCAGCTGAGAGGCAATGTAGTGTATTGGCTAAGGCCACAGGTTTTGGATTCAAATCCTGTCTGTGCTGCTTACCAGCTGGGTGACCTTGGGCAAGTCACTTAACTTCCCTGCCCCAGTTTTCTTATTTGTAAAATGGAGATACAACAGTACCTACCTTGGGGGTGTTGTGAGGATTAAGTGACTGACTACGAAGGAGTGGGCAGACAGCTGGCTCATACTACTACACATTTCATCATCAGCTCTCTATTCCTTGGTGATGGGAAAACATGGTGTTGCCCCAGGAGAGGCCAGCAGCCCTGATGTTGGGACAGACAATACGGCAGATTGTTTTAGCACGATGTACAAGGGTTAGCATTGGTTTTTTTCTCTCTTAAGGTTCTAACAGTTTTTAATTTTTTAATTTTAAAGATTTTATTTATTTATTTATTTTTAGAGAGAGAGATAGGAGGGGAGAGAGGGAGGAGAGAAACATCAGTGCACTAGAGACACATCAATCTACTGCCTCTTGGATGCCCCCAACAGGAGACCTGGCTTGCAACCCAGCATGTGCCCTGACCAGGAACTGAACCTGTGTCGTTTCTATTCTCAGGTTGGTGCTCAGTCCACTGAGCCACACCTGTCAGGACTTAATGTTCTAATATTTAAAAAACCCTGGTATGTTTTACAGTCAAGAGTATCTAATAGCTTCCTAAATATGAGAATTTCTTCTGTCTCTGAACATACTTTTTGGGTATCTCCCTTGTGAATCTTTACTTTCGTCCTTGTGTGATAGCCATTTCTGGGCATCTTACATTCCTGATGGACAAACTTAACAGAATTGTGTTTTTCATTTTTTATTTTCTATAATCCTTAGCATACAAATGAATGAATGAAAGAATGAATGAATGAATGAATGAGGGATGGACAAAGCCTCTTGAGGCTTCCTTTCCATTCTACCACACACCCTACTCTTTTCCCTTTATCGATGTGTATGTATTCTGAGGGCCTTGAGTTGGAGCTTTCTTTTTTGTTTGTTTGGCAGAGATTTTCACTTCATTAAGGATGTCAGTCTTACCTTTGGCAACAGTCCAAATGATAGGAGCACTCAAGAGTTAAAGATTTTAGCTTTCATCATAGTTGATAGGCTTAAGTGATTAATGCATGTGGAAAGCTGTTATTCCAACAACTGGAATGCATGACCATGTGACTCCAGGAGGTCTGGAGATGGTATCTGAGCCATTGTGTTCCAGGGAGGGAATGTTCATGACATAGGTAAAGAGTTGTTGATCAACAGATACAGAGGTACTAGGAAGATGGCTGCAGCTCTTATCCAAATAATCTTTTTTCCAGACTTACCTACCTTTTCTTCTCCTTATAAAAATATCAGCTTGAGATGAGATTTTAAGACAGGTTTTGAGGATATATAACCCACTGTCTCCTCAGATCACTGGCATCTGAATAAAGTGCTCATAAAGATTCTATCCTTTTCTCTACTTATTGGTTCTGGTGATGATAGGCAGCATGAACACTGACTTTTCTGGTTTCACAGGCACTTGGATTCCGGTTTCGTAGTTTCTCCTTGTCTTACCCACCACTCAGAAGAGTGTAGTTTACCAGATATCCAGTACTCCTTATACACAACATTTTAAACTCTCAGTATTAAAACTCATCTCCCAAATTTGAGTTTAGTTCCGTGAGTCACCCACTGTGGCCAGGGAACCATGGGGGATGGAGAGAGATTGGTGAGTTAGATGTGTTATTATCACATGGATAAGATATAGAGGGATAATTTGTGACTACACAACTCTTTTCTACTCCTTATACCAAAAGGAGGGGGTAAGAATAGCCCTTTGGCAACTGCGTCCTAAAAACGGGAAATGTTTGGGGCCTAGAGCTGGTTCTGTTTTCATTATGAGAGGGATATATTCTACATAACCCCAACTGCTGATATACCTGCCTTGCTGGCATACAGATAACTTTTCTCTATGATTAAGAATATCAGATCACTCATTCAATAAAAGTTTATGAGTAATTAATTACTATGTGCCAGGTATTAGGATGGTTGGTAATGTGGGCTGTGAAAGATTCACAAAGAGAAGAAAGTGTAGAGACTAAAGTTTTTATTCACTCTCCAGGAAAGGAGAGGGGCATGGTGTGGAAAGATACACCAGCATTGACGGGTTGGAGCTTTGAGCTTTTATTGGATTATGACTGGTTTAAAAAAGGGAGGGGGGTTGGCAGTTGGGGCGTTGGAACACAAGGCTGAGGTTTGTTTCAGTGTTATTTTCCGCCTGTGGCTGTAGTGAAAGGTTAGTTCTGTTGTTACTTCCAGTAATTTCCTGTCCTGGGGACAAACTCAAGAGTAAAATGGCAGTCATGTTTAACAAGGTCATAGGCCTGCTAGGCAAATGGTGCCACAATAGCAAATGGGGCTAGCTTTGTCTTTTCGCCAGGCATTCATAATAACAGCCCTATATATTTCCAAGTGGACTCTGCTTATAATTTTGGCTTTTGTAATTTACTGCTATCAATTCAAATGACAAATACTGTAGGAGGAGGATGTGGGTTTCCAGGAATACCTGGAGATTTATTTAATTGTATGCCATGTAACAGTTTACATTACAGTATTCTAATTCATATATAAAAATGTATATTCCTTATGATGCCTATGAAGTTTATATCTGTAGCAAAAACCTTTCATTATTATTTGATGTATTTACCCTTTCCCGATGAAGAGATGGTAAGCTTTTTGAGGACATAAATTTTATCCTGCTCTTTTTGCAGCACAGTACGGGACGTGTTCATTCATTCAGTTATTCTTTCATTTGCTAAACCTTGAGTGTCATGTGCTAGATTCTAGGCTGGTTTCTGGGCTACAGAGATGAACAGGCATTGGTTCCTATTCTTAAGAGAGCTTAGATAAATTACGGGTAGAGGTTATGATAAGTGCTTTAGAGGTGAGCCCAAAATACAGATAGCACGAGGGCAGAGATCAGGTCCCCCAGGGTGAGGTAGGGCTGGGGATCTCAACAGAGAAGGTGATCAGGATTTTGAAGCATGAATAAGTTTTCCAGGTGGACTAGGTGAGGAAGGGCAGTCCAGCCTTGGAGGCGCTAGAGAGTTTTACTCAAGGAACTGGAAGTAGCTTGGGATGAGGGGGCATGGGCTCGGGGAGGAAAGAATAATAGTAATTGGTCAATCTACACATGTCCTCCTTGTTATTGTCTAGCAAAGAGCCTGGCCCTTTGATTCCTCCTTTCTATTCACCTCCCTGTTTCAAAGGTTGAGGCCCAGAAATTTTTGAAGGAGTCATTTAGTGGTGTTTAACTGTCCAGCCCTCATCTATTTATTCAACTAATACCTGTGGAACTCTCACTGTATGGACAGCACAATCCTAAGCTGGTGTGTAGCCCTGCTGAAGGTCATTGTTCTGTAGTGTTATTTAAGCAAAGATGTAAATCGAGAGATTTTTGTGGCCTGTTCAAGTGGAGGATTGGGAAACTCTAGATCATACCAGTTTCCAAAATACCTCCTCCCTTCTCCCTTTTATTTGTGCGATTATTTACTTAACATCTGCCTCTTCTACTAGACTCCAGGAGGTGAAGAATCCTATTTAGCATTTAAAATTTTTTTTAAAAAAGATTTTACTTATTTATTTTTAGAGGGGAAGGGAGAGAGAAAGAGAGGGAGAGAAACATTGATGTGCGAGAGATACATCAATTGGTTGCCTGGTAGGCCCCCAACTGGGAATCTGGCGGGCAACCAGGCATGTGCCCTGACTGGGAATTGAACCAGTGACCTTTAGGTTCGCAGGCTGGCGCTCAATCCACTGAGCCACACCAGCCAGGGCTAGAATCCTATTTAGTATTTATCACTCGTGTCTACTCTGCCAAGCACAGCATCTGCCTTGCAATAAATATACAATGAATATCAGATAATTGACTGAATGAATTCCTAATTCCAAGAAGGAACTTTTATAATAGATCTCATCTCTTTTTTAAAAGTAAGTTTTTTATTCAGCACTATATGACTCAGTCACGTTATTTTGTTCATCTTGTCCAGTATTTCTCAATTGCATCCTTACCAACATTTTGGGTTGAATAATTCTTGCTGTGGGGGGCTGTCCTGTACATTGTAGGATATAGCAGCATCCCTGGCCTTTACCCATTAGATACCAGTATAACATTCCCCCTGAGCCCTCACCTCTGAGTTATGACAATCAGAAATCTCTCCAGACATTGTCAAATGTCTCTTTAGGGTACAAAATCACCCCTGGTTGAGAAACACTGATCTAGCTTATTGTTTCTAACTAACTGCTGCAGACAATTCTGTGCTTCTGTGGTACTCCAGTGATGGACACCCACGTCGTTTCCAGCTCCCAGTGTTACCAGACAGGGGCCTAGCCCCAAGCAGGGTAGCCTAGGGATGGATGGCTGGTAGTGTGTGTGGTTTCTTAACTTCATGTAGGAAAGATTGACATAAATGCATGTGATTATGAGGCTACATTTATTAAAGCCATTAAAGCCAGTGGAAAAAAGAAGGGCTTAAGCATAAAAGTAGCAACAGGAGACCCTAGGCTGGGCTGCTTTTGTTCCTTGGGAAGTCAGAGGAAAGGGGTCCTTGGAGACAGGTTCGGGGGTTAGCCCAGGATAAGCTGCTGCTGCCCATTGCTCACCTGGTTGCAAGTCTCGTGGGGACCCTTAGAGTTTAGGAGATGCACGCTTGTAGGGGAAGGAGAGGGGAAAGGTGCAGGTATGCTCCCCAGAGGGAGAGCGGGTATGCTGGGTCCTTTGTCTTGAGGGCTTCTCTCTCTCTCTTGCAGATGGGAATCTTAGGGGAGGTCTCAGGGGAGGGCTTCAGCAAAATATTCTTTAGTTTTACAGGTGTGCCCTTTCAGGGTCTTCTTGGTCTCCACTGATTGGTCAGTGCCAGGGGGGTCCTTAGTCACCGTATTTGGTCCTGGTGTAGCCCACCTGCTTTTGCTGCTTTTCTGGGTCTGGAACTGAAACACAACTGAGGCCTAGATGTTATCTCTGGGGAGGGGACCCTCTGTATCTGGCTGTAAATTACTCCCCCAGTTTGTTCAGCTGTCTGTCTCAGTTTCCCCATTCTACTTGCCAAGCAATTTTCTTAGCTTCTTACTGTCCTGCTGCACCAGCCTCCACAAGCAACACTGCTGAGCATTCTCATACACATCCCCTTATATCCTGGGTAAGAGCCAAAGGCCAAGCCCAGTTCTGAGTCCTTCCAGATGACTTAAGTAGAAGGGTGGGACGAACCCCAGGATGGAGAACCACTGTTGATTGCATTGTTCAGTACCCCACCATCAGGCTATGCTGTGACCATGGCCTTATCCTCAGCTGCTCTGGAAGGAGAGAGCGGAGGCATTCTCTCCAGGTTAGCCCGTTAGCCTTAGGAGCTTGGAGGGGGTGGGTGCATTCCTGGCTAAACAACCTGAACCTTTTAATTAACTTCTCAGCACAGCAAGGAGTTGTTAAAGGGACAGTTAGTAATTGCCCCCATGGAACATAGGGGAGAGGTAAGTGTGGGACTTTAAAAGCTTTTTTCCAGCCTGTCCTCACTGGGCGTTGGGCTGTTCTCTGCCCCAGGCTATAGTCCTCTCCCCTCTCCCAACCAGACCAGTTCCAGCCAACCTTTGGGTTATTCCTGCTTATCTCTCTTCCTTTTTTCTGGTTGATTTGGAGGAAGATGAAATGGCTGTCAGTGCTTATTCCCCATCTCTACAGCACTTCCAGGAAATTTTGGAGTTTCACCCCTCTCCCCCAATCCCTATGGTCACTACTGCAATTCAGGTTCTTATGATCTCTCATTGGACTCTTTTCATAGCTTCTATCCACGCCTCCGAATCATCTCACTAACAAAGAACTAGCTAGAGTGATGCCAAATAAAAGTACAGGGTAGCAAAAGCTGCCATCAAATGGTAATTCACCCTGAATGGGGCATCCAAGTCACATTTCATCAGACCTTAGACAATCCTATGAAAACAGTTTTCTTAGCTCCTTTGACAGCTGGTGAGGAACACGCCCTAGGGCACATGGCTGGTAAGAGGCTGAGCTGAGACAGTTCCTTTGATTCTAAAGACCAGACCCACTTTACTGTTTCGGAAATCTCACTGCTTCTTGTTCAGGCTAAAACATTTCAGCTTCCGCCTATCACTTGTACCAGGGGTTCGCTAACTGGGGGAGCTCTCTGGGTTTCCTGGAGGTTCCTCAGGGTCCACTATGGGGCAAGTTGGGAAATAGTTGCCGGTGGGCTTCCGGCCTGGCTTCTGGCACCCACTGGGCCTGTTGCTTTGCCCGCTTTATAGTTGGGCTTTGATGCAGGATGTCGAAGAAAGGGTTCTGCTGCTAAAACAAGTCTGAGAGCCACTAATTACTGGATGCAGCCCAGTCTGTGGCTGTTGCTACTGCGTCTGGCTGTTGTTGTTCCCCTCCCCCCCTCCACCCCCTCTTTACCCCCTTCCTCTCCCTTCTTGTTCTCTTTTACCTGAACACAGGTATTATGGTTTCAGTGGTTTTTATCATGGTAAAATAGATATAACACAAAACTTACCATTTTAATCATTTAATTTATTTTTAAAACTATTTATTGATTTTAGAGAGAGAGAAGAAGGAAGAGAGAGAGAAACATTGATTTGTTTTTCCACTTACTCATGCATTCATTGGTTGATTCTTGTATGTGCCCTGCCTGGCCAGGGATAGGAGCCACAACCTTGGTGTATCCGGATGACACTCTAACCAACTAAACTACCCGGCCAGGGCCATTTTAACCACTTAAAAGTGTATAGTTAGTGACATTAAGTATATTTACAATGTTGCACAATCATCACTTCTTTCCATTTCCAGAACTTGTTCATTATCCCAAATAGGAACTCTGTACCTGTGAAACACTAATTCTGCATCCCCTTCTCCTCTTAGCCCCTGGTCACTACCATTCTACTTTCTGTCCCTATGAATGTGACTCTTCTAGATCTCTCCTATAATAGGAGTCATGCAATATTTGTCCTTTTGTGAGGGCTCAAGCTTCTTAACATGAACTGCAACACCCTCTGTCACTGGCCTTCCCTCTGCAGGCCCATCTCCCAGCATGCCCGTCTCTCACGTGGCTCTCCAGCTACACAAGCCTTGGTTTCCTTGTACACACCACAGTCTGCCCCATTACACCTGCCCTCTCTCCTTGAATGCTCTTCCTATTGACCTCTTCTCATAGCTGCTTAAAGACTCTTTGTGGACAGTACCAAGTGAGGCAGTCTTCTTCCCTGACTCCTTTTGTCTCTCGTCTTATATGTCTTGGGTTGGGTGCCCTTCCTCTATACCCTTCAGTTACCGGTTCCGAACTCATTACAATTACCATGAAGTAAAATATAATTATCACTAGCCTGGGAGAATGCCTTATGGCCAGAGATGGTAGTTCATCTTTGAAATATCTGTACCACTTTGTGCCCTGCATTGAACTGAAATGGTAGTAATTGATTTCTGGGAACAGGAAAAACCTATTTACAACCAGATTTGATAAATAAGATGTAGGAGTTGGGAGTGAAATAAAACTAAGCTATTTCTGAAGAGGAGTTTTTGGCGATGTTTTGAATGGTAGCCACATCTGTGGAAGAAGTGAATTGCCTCCCAAGGTAACTATTTGTGTATGTAAATTTTTGTGAGTTTATTTAAAAAGTATAAAATAACTTCCTTGTTATTTATTGAAGATTATCAAAGAAAACAAGCCATTTTGTATAGGTGAATTTTACAGGTAACTTAAAGTGCATTTTAGGTATTAAAATTTACTTTTAAATCCAACTGAATGGAACTGTTTATATAATGGATTACTCATTCCTGTTAATTAATTTATTCATAATTTTGGATAGCAGTTCTAAAACACTTAATTGGTTTGTATCAGACAACCTCGTAGTGTAGGCCAATCTATTAACTTACTCAGTGAGTCTATTTGCAACTAATCCTGAAGATTTTACCAAGAAAAGAAAAACATTATTTACTAGTCTTCATGGTGTATTTAAAACAAATATGAGACTAAATGCCTTTTAATAAACATATCACCTTTTCTTCATGATCCAGGATTACCATTGAGAAATTTATTCTGCTGAGTGGCAAGTAATATGCATTTAGGGGCCATTGAAATGAATTATTTTTTTCTGACTTTTCTCTCACAGTTGTCACATGATTTTTTCTGTTACTAAGCATATCTATGGAAGTCTGCATTCTTTCTAAATATGACCTTTAACCTGTTAACACTGTAGACACCAGATAGTCCAGTTCCTTAGAATTGCTTGTACTGAAAGTATAAATAGTTCCTGTATAAAGATTTACATGACTTTCAATTTAATAAACTATAAAAACTTTTAGTCCACAGATTTTGGGACATATACATATTTCGGATGGTTACAGGAGTCTATGTTAATTAAAGTCATCAGATAAGTGATGTCACAAACACTTGGTTGTTTATGTTAATGATGCAGAGAGAGATTCCATGAAAAACCACAGATAAGTCCTAAACATCTTTCTAGCCATTCCTTGGAAACCAGAGCAATTAAGGAACAATTCCTTACTGAGAGGTTGAGGCCAGTATTTTGCTGTGCGTCAGAGCTTCCCAGAGTAGTACTGGGATAAACTTGCCCAGAAGTGTTTAGAAGAACATTTCCTAAACTTTTCCCAGTGGTATCAAGCCAGAGATAAAAATAATAATAAGCTAGCCCTGACTGGCCTGGCTTAGTGGGTTGGGGGTTGTCCCGCTGACAGAAAGGTCATTGTTATCAGTTTG
This sequence comes from Mormoops blainvillei, assembly GCA_004026545.1. Lineage (NCBI taxonomy): Eukaryota > Metazoa > Chordata > Mammalia > Chiroptera > Mormoopidae > Mormoops > Mormoops blainvillei. The sequence goes on from PVJD01012324.1 coordinate 13,537, forward strand.
ATTCCTGGGCGAGGCACATGCCTGGGTTGAGTGCCAGGTCCCTGGCTAGGGGCTTGGGAGAGGTAGCCATTCAATGTTTTCCTAACACGTTGTTTCTCTCTCCCTCCCTTCTCCCTTCTCTAAAAAGAAATTAAAAAAAAAAAAGCCAAATTTTCTTGAGTACAGCTTACCTGTTGCATCTAGAGCAACCCAGTATTCCAAGACCTCAGGACGGATTCACTCATGTAATGTTTATAATACATTCCTGCAATATCATAATACTATCATGCCAGCGCCATTCGACATGGAAGATGAGGCACAGAGAGGTGCCTCACGTCCTGTCTGCCCTGGCTCTGCCCCTCCTCCCAGTCTGGATGAATGTTTCGTCTGTAACTCCTTGGTTGTCGGACTTCCATACAATTCTGTTTTCTGGCAGCTCTGTTTGTTTTTTGTTTTTAAATTTGTTGTTCTTTTGGTTGTGCGAGGAAGCAAAGTGTATCTACCTATGCCTTCATTTGGCTGGAAGTCCTTGCTCTTATTTTTGTATGGTTTTTATACCTCTGTATTTCTAAATATGTCTTTATTATCATTTTTTACTTTATTAAAAGGATATTATGCTATATATAATCTATTGGGATTTATTCTGCCCCCATATCACTTTGCTAAGATTCATTTACATTGTTGCCTGATGCTGCAAAACACTCATTTTTGCTCTGTGTAACATTCCTGGGTAATATACCACACTTTATTTATTCATTCTGTTGATGGACATCTGGGGTTTTTGCAGGTTTTTGCTATACTGAACAGGACTTCTAGAAACATTCTTTTACATGTCTCCCATGGATCACGTGTAAGAGCGTCCTTTACACACACACATTCCCTTGCATACATCTAGGAGATAAAGTGCTAAACTGTGGGCCTGTGACTGTTGAGCTTCATCAAATAGTGCCAAGAAGCTTTCCAAAGTGGTTGTGCCAGTTTACACTCACACCAGCCAAGTATGAAACAGACATCTTTTCTAACACTGGGTATTATCAGACTTTTATGTTTTTGACAAATGCGTGTAATAGAGTATTTCTTAATTTGCATATCCCTAATGACTAATGAAGTTGGGTCTCTAAGATATTTACTAGCCTACGTGTTTCCACTTTTGTGAAATACCCATATTACCTGTGGAATACATGGATTTTAAAGGTAACACCTGAGAGTTGAAAAAGTGGGGCTTGCATCAGGTTACCTGCTGTGTAATGTTCATTTACCTCTCACCTAATAGTGGCAGTGCAGCTGAAAAGTTTGAGAGTAGTTGAGAAGTAGCTGGATTAAATTTGAGCAGCTAAAGCTGACAAAGAAGGGGAGAGAGTTTTTCTGGTTTGAGGCCTGTGCAGTGTTGAATGGCTAACGTGACTCACAGGAAATCTCCCTTATGCCTCTGTTTCCCTTGCTGGCTCAGTCCCTGGGAACTTTCTCGATCAGGCTTAGGGTCCTGTTTTCTTTTGTCTTCTGGGTGATGTTTGATGAGCATTATTAGTTTGGTTGTTGGCAGAGAATTCTTTGTACCACTGGCATAGGTGAAAAAGATTTACTACTTTACAGAATTCAAGGAGGGTAAATTAGTGCCAAACCACAGAGAGCAGAGAAGCAGTTGGAGCCAGGAACCCAAACCACACCACATTCCCTGTGTTGAGTTCCTTTTTCTGATTGCAGGCCAGTTGATTATCTTCACAGAGGATTCTATTTTTTATAGTTTAAACCACACAAAAAACAAACAAAATCCTCAAGTTTTGAAACTGTATTTTGTTTCTATAATCCACAAGAAGGTTGATTTAGATATTACAATAGTTAAAAAAGATAGTCCTTTAAAACATCCTATTTAGCCTAAATGGGCAGGCTGATTAGGAATTTAAAATGTTATGGGCATAAGCCCCAGCCAGGTAGCTCAGTTGGCTAGAGCATTGGCCCAATAAACGAAGGTTGTGGGTTCAATCCCACGGTCAGGGTACACAGAATAATCAATAATCAATAAATGCATAAATAAGCAGAACAACAAATCCACGTTTCTCACTCCCAAATCCATAAAATTAAAAAAAAAATTATGGACAGGGCTTCTTGTCTGCCTGTTGAGAGCAGGGCTGCCGTGTTTTCTTTGGCACTATGCCTGACTGGGGTGCTTAGGGAGAGAGTTGTGTCTGTCACAGGGTCATAAATTCTCATCAGCCAGACTCTTGAAACATCAGTGCACTCATTACCCAATACTAATCCCACCCTCCCCAATGTATCCTTCCAGCATCCCTGCATGCACCTCGTCAACCCTCTGGAGCTCCTGTTCCGGTTTTTGGAGTGTGTTCACATTGGTGCCCCTCTTAGAATCTCCACAGAAGAGTCTGGGGGGAGGGAGGATCCTGGAGGTAGAGGTCACGTTCTCCACACGTTGCTCGCAGTTTAGCGTAGATCCTCCCTCCATCCTTCGACAGGTGTCCAAGGAGAATAGGTGACTTCAAAATGTTTCACCCTTTCTCATTATGATAATCAAAAACCAGAGGACAAATTAGAAAAATAAAGAAGAAAAGAATAAAAAAATAGAAACAAAAAAAGAAGGAAGAATCAGAGGATGGGGGAGAATATCATAAACAGATTTCATGTTCTCTCAATTTCATGAGAACACTCATTAAAATAATTAATTGTAGGACATACACTCAAATGGTTTTGGGATCAGTGCCCATTGGTTAGAGATGCAGGATAATTTGGATCGGTTGATCTCCCTGCATGGTATCATAATCCTCAGTGTTATAGGATATGTCCAGAAAGTATACAGCCGTGTACTATGAAAAACAGACATTTATGGAAGAAGATACAAGAAACATCATACACAGGACAATGATGCCTCCGTCCCCTTCAAAGTAGGCACCTTGGGACCTCACACAGTTCTCCCAGCATCTCTTCCGCTGTTCAAAACACTGCAAAATCCTTTGTTGGAATCGCCATCAGCTGTCCCATCGTGTTTTCCTTAATCTCATCAATGGTCTAAATCTCTTCCTTTTCAAAGGTGATTTTAGTTTTGGGAAAAGCCAGAAATCACAGGGCACCAAATTTGGTTCATTGGTAGTGGTTTGAATCAAGGCATTAGCAACTGCAGCATGATGTCCCTTCTGCTCTGGTAGCAGAAGCCAGAATGAATTTTACCAGGACATGCTTCATGCCAAGATCCTGCATCAAAGTCTCGGACACTGTAGTTTTAGGAATCCTCAGATCCGCTTCTAATTCTCAACTGTCAGTCGCTGATCTTTGTTGATTGCAGCCCGTACATGTTCAACATTCTCAGGTGTTTTGCTTGTTGCAGGCCTTCCCAAATGTGGATCACTGTCAACATTTTCTCAACCATCTTTGAGGCATTTGGGCCACACTTTTATTTGCACAACAATACACTCATTGCATTGTCCCCAGAAGCCTTCTGGATCATCCGAATAGTTTCCTCAGAGGAATGTTCAAGCTTAATGCAAAATTTGATGCAGATTCGTTGCTCTGCTCGCTCAGTCATTTTGAGTGTGATGGCCACACAGTACACACGCTCACTCAACGGTGCCTACTGCCCGCACTAACTAGTCCAGTGAAGACATTGTTCACACATGTGCATTCCAGTCCACTCTCTTCAGCTGCCAGTTTACATCGATGTCATGCAAACTGTTCTCCTTATATTAACAGTGGCTAGACTTTTTCCAGACAGACCGCGAGCACACGCGCGTGTGTGTGTGTGTTTATTTATTTATTTATGAGACAATATGTAGAACTGGAAAAACAAACTAATTTTCTGACCTTAGGTAAGTTATTTAACTTCTCTGAACAGCTGAAACTTAGTTTCTCACCGGCACAGTTAAAATTTCCATCTCACAGGAGTTTTTGTGAAATTTAAATGAAGCAACATAGAGTGGGGCAAAAGTAGGTTAATAGTTGTGAGTATGTTAAACACAGAGCTTATTCTTGTATTATTTATTAACTGTATTTTTTTCATGCAAACAACTGTCAACCTACTTTTGCCCCACTCTGTGTGTAAGCACTTGATGTGGCACCTGGCACTTGCATAAAAATAACTTGCATGTTATTTTTATGAAACCACCTCACTTTTGTTAGGGTAATGTGAAAGGTGTTTTGAGCCCCTGACGGTGCAGGTAGGGTCCTTCCAATGTACCAGTGATTTTGGGCCGCACTGCTTGAGTTGCTCTCCAGGTTCTGTCATTGGCCACCTGTGTGATATTGGGCAAATTGGCTACCGTCTCTCTGCCTCAGATTTCTTTACCTGTAAATAGCAGTAATAATAGTTCCTGCATCATAGGATTGTTGGGAGGATTGAATGAATTAGGTCTATGAAATCATGAAATGGTTAGAACACTGCTTGGTACATAGTGTGCACTCAGTGAGTGTAGGTATTATTATTGCTCATAATAATAGTAACAGTAATAATAGGAATAGTAATAATAATAGTAACAACAATACTAACAACAGTACTAGTATTGTGTCAATAAGGGAAGGGGCACAAAAATATCCACGACACAGTTTCTGCGTTTATAATTTAGTAGCGCAAACACAACAGACATGAAACACACTACAGGCAGAATGGAAAATGGAGAAAGAAGGTTCCAACCCAGATGCCATAGAAATTGAGAGGTGGTCATTCTGGAGATTTGGTATCTTTCTTATTTTTCTTCCCACGATGATTTTATTTTCTTAGCATAGTGAAATGGAAAGAATGACTTTAGAGTTTTATTTGGATTTTAAGTCAGTGCTGCTATTTATCTGCCATATGAATTTGGTTAAACGACTTGAACTTTGGCAAAATGATACCCACATTTTAGTGTTGTGTGAAAATCTAATAAATTAATATACGAGGTCTGTCCAGAAAAAGTTCGGCCATTGTTGCTATAATGAGAACAGTTTGCATGACATCAGTGTAACCTGGCAGCCAAGGAGAGTGGACTGGAATGTGCATGTGTGAACAATGACGACTTCACTAGTCAGTGGGGGTGGTAGATGCCATTGAATGAACATGTATAGTGTGTGGCCGTCACATTCAAAATAACTGAGTGAGTAGAGCAACGAATCTGCATCAAATTTTGCATTAGGCTTGAACATTCCTCCACGGAAACTACTCTGATGATTTCGGAGGTCCACAGCTATGGGCAACGGGTGATTGGCAGCTTCATCAAGGCATCGTCCCCACTCATGCATCATGTTCTGTGCAGTTTTTTTGCAAAACATCAAATCACCGAAGTTATGCAGCCCCCTGCAGCCCAGATTTGGCACTCTGTGACTTCTGGCTTCTCCCAAAACTAAAATTACCTTTGAAAGGGAAGAGACTATAGACCGTTGATGAGATTCAGGAAAGTACGACGGGGCAGCTGATGGCGATTAGGAGAACTGTGTGAGGTCCCAAGATACCTACCTTGAAGGGGACTGAGGCATCATTGTTCTGTGTACAATGCTTTTTGTATCTTGTATCATCTTCAGTAAATGTCTCTATTTGTCATAGTACATGGCGGGGTACTTTCAGGACAGACCTCGTACGTAAGGGCTTAGTTCGGTGACTGGCACTTGCCTCTCTTTTATGGTATAGAGGGTGCGTATTATATGTTTCCCCTGTGTTCTTGACTCTCTAGGAGTCATGCAGGGCATAATATATAAGGGAAAATAAAAGGGTTTATAATTTTTACTTCTGTCGGTTTACATAAAACTATTTCTGTAGTTTCTGGCTTGATGCATGATTTTATTTTCCTCCCTGGGAAATGGTGAGAGTGTTTTAATCCAGAGTAGCTCCTGATCAGTTCTGTCTGCAGCTATTTAATAGATTCTGCTCATTAGTTGTGATTATCTCATCACTAAGGAAATTCACTTCGATGAATATAAATAGTTGTAGCTTTGTGATTCAAGTATTGTTTTAAAGTATCACAAGTATCCTTGGCTTAGTTTATTAGTTTCTATTGCTGGCATAACAAACTAACACAAATGTAGAGGCTTAAATCAACACAGATTTATTATTTCACAGTTCTGCAGGGCAGAGATCTGACACAGGTCTCACTGGAAAAATCAAGGTGTCAGCAGGTGGTGTTCTCTTCTGGAGGCTGTGGGGCGCTTGGGTTTCCTTGCCTTGCCCAGCTCCCAGAGCCTACCTGCATTCCCTGGCTCATGCCCTTCCTCCCCCTTCAAAGCCAGTCATGCTGTATCTCTCTGACTCTTTTTCTGTGGTCACATCTCTCTCTGACAACAGCTTGGAAAGAGTGTCCTTTTAGATTGAGTTTACCTGGATAATCCAAGATAACCTCCCCATTTCAAGGCCCTTAACCAAATTCGCATCTGAAAAGTCCCTTTTGCTATGTAAAAGCAAAACACCCATTTCCTATACTCAATACTTCTGACAAATGTGTGGGTTTTTGCTTAACATCATCCAATTCTCCAGCTTTCCAGACAAACTGAAGATCTTATGATTCAGTTATAACACTAATTACCTGGAGTTAGCACAGACCCCACAGGTCAAGTAATAACTCAGTCCCACAAGGTTACCCACCTACACCCCTAACTCCCATTTCAGACATCAGTTTGAGTTCCAGGTTGTCACCTCATACTTCTGATCATCCAGGAGTCGAGACCAAGATACACATTATCTTTATATGTCACAATATCACACCAGGTAAGGTGACCTATTCACAGGTTCCAGGGTACTGAGATGTGGACACTTCTGGAGAACCATGATTCTGCTTACTACGTTTGGCGATACAATCTAAAAATGGTTCCAATAAAAAAATAGCTTTACAGCACAAAGACCACCTGTATAGGGTAAAAATGTAAGCAATAATTCATAAAATGTGAAGGAAACCTTTTCTCCTCTAACCCACAACCTTTTACACATAGTTAGTGTTTGAAATAGTCAACCAAAAAAATGCTCCACCCCTTTCCAGTTGTCCCACAGGTGTGTGGAAGACGCTTGGTGGCTGCTCATTCCTTTGGTTGAGTTGTGTCTACAGACTTCAGTCATGCTGGAGAAGTCAAAACACTGTTTCCTCTGCTGGGACAGCACAGCAATTCCTACTCCCTTTCTCTTGACCTGAACAACCTGTCTTCATTCTTCAAGTCTCCCATGAAATATCACCTCATGAGTAAAGCCTTCCATGACATCTCAGATTAGGTTAGGTCCCCTCTTAATCGTTTCTTTACTGTTTTTCTTTACTGCTGTATTGTGAATTCCATGAAGGCAGGGGCTCTGCCATTATTTCTCTATATTCCCAGAGCCTGCCACAGTGTCACAGTGTCAGGAACCTGCCAGGTACTAGAAAAATATTTGCTGACTTGAACTGGGTACCATTCAGAAGATGGTTATAAGGGTCACTGTGGGTTGTTGAATTTGCCTGTCAGTTTGGACTCTTTCCACTAAGCAGACAAAGAGAAATTCCACACACTCTGGTCTCTAGGTAGAAATCTTAGAGTGCTGTATACTGCAAAGGGTACCCCCTCTCCTGAAAAAAGACAGGTGTAAACTTGATTTGACCATTCCTGTGACAGATCAGCTCCCTTGGACAAGGCTGCAGTTTTCCGGGTGTGCTCTGCCCAGTCCATAGGTGCAGTCAACGTCAAATACCTCAAGTGGCTCCTCTTTTTCTCTCCATACTTCTGTGTGTGCGTGTGTGTGTGTGTGTGTATGAAAGAGAGAGAGAGAGAGAGAATATGTGTGTTAAGTTTCAGTAGTCAATCAAGGCATTGAGTGCGGGCTCCTTGACTAGCATCCATTTGATTTCCTGCTTAACTCTAATTTTCTAGAGGATACAATATTGGTAACTTTCTGTCTTACAGGCTGTGAGAGGTACTGTGATGACTAAAGTTGCCAGGTGTTGGAAAAGGTTGTATACTTCAGTAATGTGGACTATATTTATTAAACTGCTTTAAGTATTTTAGGATATATTTGCACACAAAATTTCAAGTAAAATATAAAATAATTATAATTCTGATAACTGACTTAATTCTATAATAACTGAGTCTATAGCTGTAGTGGAATATATTATATATTATAAAATGCATGGGAAAATAGAATAATAAAGTCATATTGAATGATCACATAAAAGGTCGGGCATTTATAGAAAGAGATGCATTAGAATCAGCCAACCTGTATTTTTGCAGCTTTATCAGTTTCATCAAATAGTTGATTAGAGGGGAAAAAAAAGAAAGGATAGGTCTTCTATTTTGAAATTGTTTTAACAGAATCGCGTGGGAGGGAGCATAGTGGGCTAGCAGACGCACTGTTCGTAGGGCCAGGGGCTTATTCTGCCGCTTTTGAACAACATCAGTTAGTGACTCATTTCACCTCTCTCATCCTCAGTTTCTTTGTAACCCCACAGCAATGTCAAATGATCAAAAATCAAATAAGATACGGTAGAGAAAACTTTTTCTAAATTGTGAGGTACTATAAAAAACATAAAGGAAGGTATCCTGATGGGGTCCATTAGCATGAATGTAATAAATAAATAATATTGATGATGATGGAGGCCCCATTGGTAAGTCCAGGGAGCTTTAAGTCAGCAGTTTGGAAACTTTGAATTGTCAATGAAGAACCATAGGGGTTCAGGAGGCTGGGGGAGCAACAATAGAGGGAAGGTGAGCTGCGAATCTTAATTTAGCACAAAGATTCAAAATGAGGCATCAGGAAGACTTCTCAAGTTCTTCGCGTTTTCTTCTGGTCCCTTCACTCCTGGTTCTTTTAAGAAAGAACAATAGATTTCATAAATAGATTTCTCAATGTTAGAAAACTTGGTATGTACAAAACGGATGAAGAAGAAAGCAAAACAAAACAAAATGTCCTACGATCCCACCCAAATTCTCTGTTAATTTTAAGATTTGTTCAGTTAGTCAGTTTGATCCATCAGTCAAACTAGTCATCAACTTCTTACCCCTTCCCCTAATATCCTTTGGCTCTAGGGTTTCTCTTCTTCCTGCAAAGTCAGAATAGAATGAAACAGTTCCAGGAGCCAGCAGAGTTGGGAAGGCCCAGAGGTTGAAGTTCATTTTGAGAATCCTGATTTACCACAAAAGGGACTGGATGTAATCCTGTGTGTCACTCACTGGATTTAGACCCACATTGAGCTTGCTCTTCTCCAAGCTTCCATTATATTGTCAGAATACTGCAAAATTTGTTATCTTTCCCTCCCTTCTAGGCAAGAAGTTCAAGATGACATATTATGAAGAAAAGTAGAGAAAAAATATCTTGCTAATTTCAGAAGAGTCCTGTTCCAGTTTTTTTGTAATCATAAATATGAGAAAATATAATGGGTGTTATAATTTATGGGGCAGTTTTTGGAAAAGATTTCTTCATTGCTTCATGAAATACTAGGCTGTGGTCTTGGCAGAGCTTTATGAACATGCTTTTAGAATTGTAAATAAGAAGGCTGACATCTCTTGGATTCTTGTTGTTTGGTAGAATTTTCCAGGTCTGTTTGTCTGGAATATCACTGTCAGTTCATTTGGGGGTGACCAGGCTCTAGATAAAGTGGCTCCTGCTGTTCAAACTCAAACTTTATGCTTGAAAATAAGTGTATCGATTAATTTATAATGAACATTTTTGCTGTTAAATTGGACAGCTGGTCATAGTAAGACCATCCCAGCAAAAAAAATCGACTTAGGAAATACAAGATCTGAAGTTGCTTGGTGAATCTAGAGCAAGAACAAAAGATATTACATTTCCTATCTCCTTCATGACACTCTTATTCTCTTGGTATCTGCCTCACAAGCAGTTAGAACTGAGTTGTTACTGTAACTGGGGACTTTTGTTCCTATATAAGACTGGAGAAACTTGGCAGGTTTCCTTTTTCCAAAATTTATATTGCTCAGCAGAATGGACCACCATCACTCTGGCCTGTTTCAATAAGCATTGCAACTTGTTTTATATTTTCATTTTAAAATTGAATGCCTTCTGATGGCATTTGGGTTGACACATTTCCAGGTTACACTGTAGAGCGATTTCCTTTTGTAGTCCCGTGTCGTTCCCCTGCTGCAGGTAGGCTAATGGAGGCTTCAGAAAGGCCTCCTTCACCGTTGGCATTTTTCACTTCTGCAGCAATTCAGCAGCCCATATTGACACACATACTGGAGAAACAAAGTGAATACAACATTGATTCTGCCTTTTAGGAGCCTACAACCTACCCGGGGAAACTAAAACTATACCAAGTAGAATACAGTGTGAGACATTTTATACTAGATGAGCAACCTTCAAGGTTTTCCTCCTTTATAAGCCCCTTTTATTATTTTTCTGCCAGGAATTATATATTTAGAAAGATTTTGAAACTCCTTTAAATTGCAGTTGTTAAGTAATAATGAATTTATTTTCTCTCTTAACTAATCAGACACTAAAGCTTCTGATTAGCAAGAGAAAATGAAGTGTTACACTTGATTGGTGTAATTATAACTGAAAGCAAATGTGATATTTTGGTTTGTCTGTACAGCCTTATGGGTAAATGCGGGGTTTCCGTTAGGTTTTTAAAATTATTTATTTATCGTTTTTTCATTTCTTAAATCCTCACCTGAGGACATGCTTACTGATTTTTAGAGAGAAGGGAAGGGAGGGAGGGAGGAGAGAAATAGCCGTGGTTGCCTCTCATAGGCGTCCCAGCTGGGGACCACCAAATCCACAACCCTTAGGCATGTGCCCTGACCTGGAATCCAATCTACAACCTTTCAGTGTACGGGACAACACTCCAGCCAGCTGGGCCACACCTGCCAAGGAAGTTAGGCTTTTTTTTAAAAAACTTTTTATTATGGGAATGTTCAAATAAAATTAGTGACTGTCACCCAGTTTCAATAATTATCAACTCATCTTGTTTCATTTATACCCCTCTGCTTCACTTCTTCTGGACTATCTTAAAGTAAATCTCAGGCATCATATAATTTCATGCATAAATATTTCAGTATTAATCTCTAAAATATAAGGATTTAAAAATAATTGTAATGCCATTATTCCACCAAAAATTAACAATTATTTCTTAATATCAAATATCTAGATCATGTTCAAATTTCCCCAATTGTCACATAATTTTATAAATAGTTTATTCAAATTGTGAACAAAAAAGGGAACATGTAGCAGATCTGACAAGGTCAGTGGACTGAAAGGAACTGCACAGGGTGATCTAATCATAAATTCCTAACTGGCAGGTCATGGTGGGTAGTCACGCCCCAGGCCTATAGCTTCCTTAGTTTTAAAACTTCTCAATATCATCTTGGTGCCCGCATATCATCTCTTATTTACTGTAAATATTGTTAACTATCTTATATCCTCCAATGTAAAAGAAGTATATATCTCTTACCCTGGCTGGTGTGGCTCAGTGGATTGACAGCTGGCCTGTGGACCAAATGGTTGTCGGTTCGATTCCAAGTCAGGGCACATATCTGGGTTGTGGGCCATGTCCCTAGTAGGGCGTGCTTGAGAGGCAACCACACATTGATGTTTCTCGCCCTCTTTCTCCCCCTCTCTAAAAATAAGTAAATAAAATCTTAAAAAAAAAAGAAGTGTATATCTCTCTCTATTTTACTTTTTATCCAGCCTTAGAGATCTCCCTGCTTTGCTTTCTGCCATCTCCTTAATCTACCAGCAATGGATTTCATATAGCCTGCCTTAGCTTTTCTCTTTTGACTCTAAATGTATAAAAATAGCTAATTGTCATATTTCCATTCTCAGGAGCATTTTCTCAATCCTTTGAGATCTTGCCTCCTAAGTTATTGGTGTAAATAAACTCATAAAATTTTTCTGTAGGTTTGGACTTTCTTTCATTGACAAAATCAAGATGTACATAAGGCCCATGTATTTCAAGGTTGTTACATCTACATCTCTTTCTTCTGTAGGCTTCCTCTTATTCTTGCAGTTTATTTTTGTGGCAATAGTTTATTTGTTATGTAGATTTTTCCACATTTTGAGTTTTGCTGATTGTGTCTTTCTGGTAGGTTTCAAGTATTTCCTTCTCAGAATAATGTTTTTAAAGTCATAAAGTAAAATACATAGGATTATAATGGAAACCAATTACATCTATTAAACTATTAAAAACACACTGTGGCCCAGGCTGGTGTAGCTCAGTGGATTAAGCATCGGCCTGAGAACTGAAGGGTCGCTGGTTCAATTCCTCAGTCAGGGCACACGCCCTGGCCCCCAGTAGGCCAGCGTGGGCCAGGCCCCCACCCCAGTAGGGAGCGCATGAGAGGCAACCACACATTGATGTTTCTCTCCCTCTCTTTCTCCCTCCCTTCCCCTCTGTCTAAAAATAAAATAAATAAAAATCTTTAAAAAAACACAACACATTGTGATATGTTAATATCTGTGCTTCTTTTATTGAAAAAACACAAGTTACATAGGATACCACAATGGGTCTTTAAGTACCATGATTTTGGAGTACTGATGAATGTAAATGATATTTTGAAATTTCAGCAACAGTTGTTGTATGATACGAAAATATCTGCTAATTCTTTGGTAGCAAACTCATAGGTACTGCTAGTACTACTATTACAGTTTGCTGTCTATGTTCATAATTGAAGGGAATATACTGGAGAGCTTGTTTGAAATGCAGAAACTCAGGCTTCTCCCCCAACCTCCTGAATCAGAATATGCAATTTTAACAAGATCCTTAGGTGATTCACGTCACATTAAGGTTTGAAAACACTGGTCTAGAGCTGTGTAGCCACCAGCCACGTGTGGTTATTTATTTATTTATTTAAAAAGTATTTATTTATTTTCAGAGAGACGGGATGGAAGGGAGAAAGAAAATGAGAGAAACATCAGTGTGCGAGTGAAACATCAGTTGGTTGCTTCTGGCACACCCCCACCCGGGGACCTGGCCCACAGCCCAGGCATGTGCCCTGACAGGGAATCGAACTGCCGACCTTTCAGTTCGCAGGCCAGTGCTCAATCCACTGAGTCACACCAGTCAGGGCCTGCGTGTGGTTATTTAAATGAAAGTGAATTACTGTGAAATAAAGAGAAAAATTTAGTTCCTTATTCATAGTACCAGCCACATTTCAAGTGCTCAGGAGCCATTTCTCAAATGTTTCTGTCATTGCAGTAACTTCTATTGCATGATGCTGGCCATGGTTACACTGTCCAATATGGTAGTAGCCTATAGCTACCTCTGGCTCTTTTACTTTAAATTGAAATTACATACCATTAAAAATTCACATTAACCCTATTCCAAGTGCTTAATTGCTACATAACTAGAAGCTACTATATTGGTTGGTGCAGATACAGCACATTTCCATCATCTTAAGAAGTTCCATTGGACAGCACTGGTCATGATGTTTCCAAAAGGCTGGGTGAACCAGAGGAAAGAAGGAAAGAAAATTCACTGAGTGCCTAAGGTGGTAGACACTTTTACATAGATTACATAAATTAATCCTTAAACCCCAACAGGTGGTATTACACCCATTAAAGCAAAGCAAAGCAAAAGGTTTTTGAGAGGCTAGCTAACTTATTCAACTCAAAACAATAGTTAGAGATGGAGTTACTCCGATCCAAAGTCTAATGTACTTTCCACTGTGTTCAAAAGGAATACTCCTTTCCCAAATGCTGTATCTGGGGTGCAATCTCTACCAGCCTTTTACAAGACAAAACAAAAAATGATGCAGACCACTGTTTGCACTTGCCTGTTCCTGTTCCTCATCTCTCTTGTGTGTCAAATTTAGATTTAGGCCCTCATTTCATCTAACTCCTGAGCTCATATTCGTCCTGCTATGAAGGCCTGGGTTTCACTTCTACGGGTGTCGTATCAGGGTCTCCTACCTTGCACTTTAACATTATGACATCTCAATAATTAACTGCAGCATTTATTCATTAATTTAATAAACATTTACTGAGTGTCTGCTATAAATAAGATATAACTCAGTGGGGAAAAAGAAAACATAAATCTCCCTTCCTTACTTGCCTTCCTTTTAAGATAATAGTATTTATACAATATTTATACATTTTCTATTCTTTGAAATTTGACTTTCTTGTCCACTTTGAGTTTTGAAAACATTCTATTACGTCAGCATGTGTGTTCTTCAAAACTGCTAGTTAGCTGCTTACAATAATTAGAATTAGGTGATTCACTAATGGCTACATTTCTGAACCATAAAAATGTAGATATGGAAAGAATATAAAGGTCAACTAGGCTGCTATTCACTATGTGAAGAAAAACTACTTATTTGTTTTCTAGCTTGCCTCTAATATGATTTAAAATGCTCCCAGAATAGATACTAGATAATCTATGTGCTAAATGTGAAGATTTGCTCTAAGTGAATATTTCTGTTCAGATTTGTACTAGGATTTTTATAAAAGTGCCGGTGACTATTATTTTTTCATTTTAAGATTGTTTTGTATATTTTATTGATTGTGCTATTACAGTTGTCTCATTTTTTTCTTCCCTTTATCCCCTCCACCCAGCACCCCATCCCATCATGCCCATGTCAACATTTTAAGATTTTTATTTATTATTTTTAGAGAAAGGAGAAGGGAGGGAGAAGGAGAGGGAGAGAACGATCAATGTGTAGTTGCTTCTCATGCGCCCCCAACTGGGGACCAGGCCTGTAACCTGGGCATGTGCCCTGACTGGGAATCAAACCGGTGACCTTTTGGTTTGCAGGAGGGCACTCAGTCCACTGAGGCACACCAGCCAGGGCTGAAGTGATTATTCTGTACCAGGTATTTACAGGTGGCAGATGTAACCAATTTTAAAATCTCCCCTAAGAAGCTATGCTCCAGAGAAGTCTTTTATCTCTACTGCTAAATCCTGGCTTTAGCTGACAGTGTGCAATCTAGCAGCACAGATTTATTGAGACATAATGTAAAGAAAAACGTGTGATTTGCATTCAAACAACGTATTTTATCAGTCATTTGGAACTCTTTCTTCAAATAAAAGGGAGAGAATAATTCAGCAGTTTGCCATCCTTATTGCATATTAGATTCATCTAGGAGACCTTTTAAAAATAGACTGATATTTGGACCCCACCTCCTGAGAATCTGATTCATTTGGTTTGGGTTAGTCTTGATGTCATTGTTTTTTCTTTTTAGGCTCTCCATGATTATTTAATATACACCCAGGTAGAGGACTGCTGGTCTAACTCGATGTTGCAAATGAAGAAGAACTAAAGAAATGAATCAGTCCCATCATTGTGTCTCATATATATTTTATGTAAAACTAGTGTTTGATTTAGCCAAAACTACATTATAGCCTTTCCTTCATTTCTGAATATTTCTGGAAATTGTTCATATTGTTGATCTGTGATCAGGGTCTTTAGGTTTCCTATAAGAAAGAAGAAGGGAAATAAAATGCCTTAAAATACTTTCTTTTTTTCAGTCCTTCAATTCATATAATATATCCCAATAGTAAAGTAGTCAGAAGTGATTTTACTCAGTTTATCTCCTACCTGTTTTCCTACTTCTGCCCCAAATGATCCGTAACTCTTGTTTGTACTGCTTTCTCCTGACCTGGTTCCCACAGTGTGAAGCCACCTTGGGAAAGATGCCTTGGAGTTGAACCATATCCTGCCTTTGAAGTTCACTTCAGTGGAGGTTCTGTTTACAGGATATATCCCATGGCTAGATGCACATTGTTTCTGGCAGCTTCCTTTAGAGAGGAACAGGTTTTTGTTGCAGTATAAAGAACCCCTGGGTTCAGTTCACAATTCATATGAACTAGGACCTTGTGGTGAAATACAGATGCTTAAATATGAAGCTATAAGTAACAAAAATTGTTTTGAGGCCTTTGCTGTCTGTCTCTACAAGTCTCTTTTCCTCTTCTTTTTTTGTTCAGCCTCCACCCCCCCTCAGAGCCTTTTCCTCTTACCCTCCCTCCCTCTCCCTCTTGCTCTTCCATTATAGATGAGGTCATTATGATTGGGAGCCAAGAGAAGTACATTCCTGTAACTTTAAATCTCCATACTCAATTTGTGACTCTCTCTCTTTTTTTTTAGAAGATGGTCATACTTTATAGTTGGAAGACAGCTTGCTTAATTGTGCTGTGTTAGAATGCATATATGAGCTTACTGGTGGAATTTTGTCAAATTCCGAACAGGGCTTGGTGCTTCCACACTTCTTTTTCTCACTTATTTCAAATTTATAATTGCTTTCAAGTCCATTATGGGATGTGAAAAATGTTCGGAATTTCATTAGATTCTTGGCCACTTGATTAGCTTTACAGCGACCTTTAGTTCAGACAGCCAACTTGTCCCCTGGTATACAGGAAAGCATTGTTAGTGGTGGGAGAGAAGTCAGGCTAGAATCCTTTCCTGACAGTCAGGTGGGTGGCAAGGATTCTTTGAAGAAGGGGTTTAAGGATGCTGGGCCAAGATTGAGGCATAGGTAGATACATTTTATATTCTTGCACAACCTAAAGAAGGACAACAACAAATTTAATAAGAAAAAACAACCAGAACTGTCAGAAAATCAAACTGTATGGAAGTCTGACAACCAAGGAGTTAACGAAGAAACATTCATCCAGACTGGGAGGAGGGACAGAGACAGGCAGCCAGGGCTGAAAGGACACGTGGCAAGGTGGTGGCTAGAGGACTGGGTGAGGTGGTGACTGGCAGGCTGGACAGTCCCACATTTGCATGTGGATAAACTGGTAGGAACAACCAAGAAGCAAGACACACCTCACAACCCAGGGTCCAGCACAGGAAAAGAATGCCTCAAAACCTCTGGCTATAAAAACCTGTGGGGGTTGCCGTGGTGGGAGAAACTCCCAGCCTCACAAGAGAGTTCGTTGAAGAGACCCACAGGGTCCCAGAATGTACACAAACCCAACCACCCATAAATGAACACCAGAAGGGTCCAATTTGCTTGTGGGTAGCAGGAGAAGTGACTGAAAGTGGGACCAGAGCGGAGCAAGTGGCATAGTTCCCTCTCTGAACCCCACATGAAGTCAGCAACAGGGGCTGCCCCGTCCTGGTGAATACCTAAGGCTCTGCCCCTTACAATGTAACAGGAGTGCTGAGACAAAGAAATATGGCCCAAATGAAAGACCAGATCAAAGCTCACTCCAAAAATAGAACTAAGTGATGAAGAGGTAGTCAACCAAACAGATGCGGAGTTCAAAACACTAGTAATCTGGATGCTCACAGAATTGGTGGAGCATGATTGCAAAATGGAGGAAAAAGTGAAGGCTATGCAAAGTGAAATAAAGCAAAATATACAGGGAACCAACAGTGAAGGGAAGAAAACTGGGACTCAAATCAATGATTTGGAGCAGAAAGAAGAAATAAACATTCAACCAGAACAGAATGAAGAAACAAGAATTCAAAAAAATGAGGAGAGGCTTAGGAACCTCTGGGACAACTTTAAATGTTCCAACGTCTGAATCATAGGGGTCCCAGAAGGAGAAGAGGAAGAGGAAGACATTGAAAATTACTTGAACAAATAATGAAGGAGAACTTCCCCAATCTGGCAAAGGAAATAGACTTCCAGCAAGTCCAGGAAGCTTGGAGAGTCCCAAAGAACGTGGACCAAGGCACATCATCATTACATCACCCAAGATTAAAGGTAAGGAGAGAATCTTAAAGACGGCAAGAGAAAAGGACAGAGTTACCTACAAAGGAGTTGCCATAAGACTATAAGCTGATTTCTCAAAAGAAACCTTCCAGGCAAGAAGGGGCTGGAAAGAAGTATTCCAAGTCATGAAAAGCTAGGACCTACATCCAAGATTACTCTGTCTGGCAAAGCTATCATTTAGAATGGAAGGGCAGATAAGTACTTCCCAGGTAAGGTCAAGTTAAAGGAGTTCATTATCACCAAGCCCTGATTATATGAAATGTTAAAGGGACTTATCTAAGAAAAAGAAGATCAACACTATTAACAGTAAAATGACAACAAACTCACAGCTATCAACAACCGAACCTAAAAACAAACAAACTAAGCAAACCACTAGAACAGGAACAGAATCATAGAAATGGAGACCACACGGAGGATTATCAGTGGGGAGGGGGAGGGTGGAGAAGGGGGAAAAGGTACAAGGAATAAGAAGCATAATTGGTAGACCCAAAATAGACAGGGGGAGGTTAAGAATAGCATAGGAAAGGGAGAAGTTGCTGGTGGGAGGCAGGGTGCAGGGCTGAGGTGAATAAAGTGGAGAAAAAAAGATGGGACAACTGTAATAGCATAATCAATAAAATATACTCAAAAAAAAAGAATGAAAAAGTAAAATGAGATGCCATAAAGTCAAAAAATCTGAGTACAAAAAAAAGAAAAAGAAAATGAAAAAGAGGAAAGGATTTAATAATATAAGCTCTGTTATAAAATCATAATGGAGAAGGGAAGGAGGGTAAATGCGGGTATTCGGGAGAAAGAGAGTGAAGAGAAAGAGCTACAGAAGGTAAGAAGACATCGACTCTGAGGGATGACCTTAATTATTATCCTAAGACCATGTGCTGTAGTGGGGAGAGCAGATTTTTAATGATCAGAAAATTTGGACATCAACTCTGCTTCTGTATGATCTTAGGCAAAGCACTTCCCTCTTGTGGGCCTCAGTTTCTTCACCTAAAAAAGTGGGATTTAGCACCAAAGTTTTGCAGTTCTGAGACTTTCTTGCAGGAGAGGAACTGTTTCCCTGTATCTGATTTTTTAAGCTAATTGGAATACTGTGATCTAGTCTTTTAATAGCTAAGAGTACTGACTTCCTCTTCCTTCTACTAACTGTATGACTGTGGGTGAATTGCAAAGCCACTGTGAGTCTCCTGTTCCCCATCGGTAACAGGAACGTCATAAGAATGATTTCCTCAGGGTTGTCGTGACAATCATGTTGGAAATGTGCACTATGTTGGTACCACTTGAACCATGAAAACAGGAAAATTGGAACCGTGTCCTTGGCCAGGTACCCTTCACCACAGGTTTCCTGAGGGAAGTATGTGGCTGCGGACAATGACACCTATCCCCCCAAACTGTACTCTTTCCATTCACTGGCTTTGGCCCTGTAGACTCCTAATCTGCAGGAACACATGGTGAATTTTTGTCTAGGACAGGGCAGCCTAAAACCCAGAATCCATGCCTTCTTCAGGAAGGAGTGCGCACAGAGGAAGAGGCAGGAACTGGAGCCAGGTTGCCTCAGCAGCCTGTGATAGGTAGCGCGTCCTTAGAAAAACTACTGCCTTTGTGGGAGCCAGTTCTTAGCCCTTCGCTCACCGGGCACAGATTTCCTTTCCCAGCCCATTGACTGCATCTGGACAGCTTGTGATGCTGGTCCTCTCCCTTGAAGGGCAGAGGTTTTCAGCTCCTTTCTTTTGACAGTAAACTAAATGAAGTAATAAAATCTTTGAAGAGCTGTCTAGCAAAACAAGTAAATTTGAAGATGCGTATGCCCTAAGACTAACAATTCTACTCATAGATATATCTGCAAAGCAAATGATTCTTTTTAACTTCATGGTAGGGGTAGAAGGTCATAATATTTGTAGGCACTGTTGAGGTCCCTGCTTCCATCAGACAGATGGCTGCTGTGGTCCCTGGGGGGCTGTTCTGAGTGTCCAGGAGACTGCATCGTAGCACATCGGTATCCCATTCACACCAGTTTTCTAAAAGCCAGAAAAACTTTTAGATACATACATTAGGAGACATAAGCAAGAATGCTTGCAGAGGAATTGTTTATAAGAGCAAAAAATGAAAATAAATTGGAATACAACCTAAATATCAACACGGAGTGGATAAAGTGTGCTATGTATATCATGTCATAGAAAGAAATGAACTAAAACTGATGTATCAATATAGAAGACTCTCAAACACTGTTGATCAAAACAGCCAGTTGCAAAAGTACACATATATTATGATACTGTTTCTATAAAATTTAAAAACAAGGAAAGCAATGCTATTTATACCTTAGAAGTACTCATGTAAAATTTAAAATATATGGAAACCCATGGAATGATAAATGCCAAGTTCTGGAAAGTAGTTACCTCAGGAGGGCTAACAGATTGGGGCAAACACAAGGGGGATATGTTGATATTGCCAATATTTTATTTCTTTTTTTAAAATGGTATTTTATTGATTATGCTATTACAGTTGCCCTGATTTTTCTCCCTTTGTCCCCTTCCGCCCAACACCCCCCACTCTCTCAGGCAGTGCACCCACCATTGCTCATGCCCATGGGTCATGCATATAACTTCTTCGGCTACTCCATTTCCTCTACTGTACTTTACATCCCCATGGCTATTCTGTAACTACCTATTTGTACTTCTCAATCCCCTCAGCTCTTCACCCATTTCCCTACACTCCCCTCCCATCGGGCAACCATCAAAACGCTCTCTGTACCCATGATTCTGTCTCTGTTCTTCTTGTTCGCTTAGTTTATTTTTTAGATTCAGTTGTTGATAGATATGTATTTTTTGCCATTTTATTGTTCATAGTTTTGATCTTTTTCTTAATAAGTCTCTTTAACATTCATATAATAATAGTTTGGTGGTGATGGACTCCTTTAGTTTTTTCTTGTCTGGGAAGCTCTTTATCTGCCCTTCAATTCTAAATGATGGCTTTGCCGGGTAGAGCAGCCTTGGGCCTACGTCCTTGCTTTTCATGACTCTGAGTATTTCTTGCCAATCCCATCTAGCCTGCAAAGTTTCTTTTGAGAAATGAGCTGATAGTCTTATGAGAACACCCCTGTAGGTAACTAACTTCTTTTCTCTTGCTGCTTTTAAGATTCTCTCTACATCTTTACCTTTGGCATTTTAACTGTGATGTGTCTTGGAGTGGGCCTCTTTGTATCTGTCTTGTTTGGGACTCTCTGTGCTTCCTGGACTTGCAAGTCTAGCCTAATTAGGGAACTTTTCTTTCATTATTTTTTCCAATAGATTTCCAATTTCTTGCTCTTTCTCTTCTCCTTCTGGCACTCCTATGATGCAAATGTTGGAAGGCTTGAAGTTGTCCTGGGGGCTACTTATAGTTTCCTCATTTTTTTCTGATTCTTTTCTCTTGTTGTTGTTGTTTTTTATTTCTTATGTTCCAAATCATTGATTTGATTCTTGGCTTTATCCACTCTACTGTTGTTTGTCTGTAAATTGTTCTATGCCTGTAAATTGTTCTTTTTTTCAATTAGTGTATCTTTCATTTTGGACCGGATCTTTTTTATGCTGCTGAGGTCCTCACAAATTTCCTTGAGCATCCTTATAGCCGGGATTATGACTCTGCGTCTGATAGATTGCTTACTTCATTTAGTTCTTTTCCTAGAATTTTGATTTGTTCTTTCTTTGGGCCATGTTTCTCTGTCTCTTCATTTTAGCAGCCTCCCTGTGTCTTTTTTCTATGAATTAGATAGAGCTGCTTTGACTCCATGCCTTAGTGTGGCCTAATCTAATAGGTGTCCTGTAGGGTCCAGTGGCACAGCCTCCCCTGTCTCCCAAGCTGAGTACTCAAGGTGCACCGTTCTTGTGGGCCTGAGTACACCCTCCTCTTGTAGTTGAGCCTTGGTTGCTGTTGGCAGATCAATGAGAGGGATTTAGCCAGGCCAGTCAGCTGCAAGGATCGGCTGTGACCACTTACCACCAACCTCTGCTCTCCATGGAAGGTCAGCGGTGTTGTTGTGCTCTGACGTGGTCTGTAGCTGTCCACTGGGTGCACTGTCCCTGGGGTTTCCTTGGTGGTATAGGCCAAGGTCAGCCCCCACCTGTGTTTTGCCCAGGGCCACCCTGCCTGAGCTATAAAAAAAAATCTGTGATGGCTGCTACTTGTGCTGGGCTTGGAGATTCCCAGGTGAAGTCACACTGTGAAACTAGGCTGGCTGCTGCTAGTGCTAGGCCTGGGGCTCACTGAGGCCAGCTGTTGCTTGTCTGATAGGATTTAGGAAGTTGTGAAGCATGAACCAAGACCAGCCATTCATATGGAAAAGCAGCTGGGATGGGCCCAAAAGTTGGGTAGGACAGAGTCTCTGGGGGATCTCTAAGGCAGGTCACATAGTGTTAGCCAGGCTGATGGAGTCTCAGATATGGCACCAGCTTGCCAGCTCTGTGGGGGGAGGGTTTAGCAAAGGGACAATGACCTCTGCTTGCCTTGATGTCAGACACTTCAGCTCCTCCCTGTATGCCACTGGTGTCTTTCAAGCTGCTACCCCAGTGCTGGAGCTCTGAGGGAGTGAGTCTGAGTAGGTGAGTTCATGTGTGGATTTTTTAAGAGGAACTGCTTGGGGCTCCAGCAGTTTTTTCCACTGACTCAATCCGTGCTGGTTTTTGCAGCCAGAAGTTGTGGGGACTTATCTTCCTGGCACTGGAACCCTCGGCTGAGGGGCTTGGTGTGGGGCTGGGACTCCTTGCTTCTGAGAGATCCCTCCTGAATTTTTAATCATGCACATGGGTGAGGGACCAACCTGTTCCTTGTCTGTGCCCCTCCTACCAGCCTGGCTGGATGTGATTTCTTTAATTCTGTAGTTGTCAGACTTTGATTCGACTCAGTTTCTGATGGTTCTGAATGATGGTTGTTCTGTATTTCGGTTGTAATTTTAATGTGATTGTGTGAAGAGGTGAGCCACGTCTCTCTGTATGTCACCATCTTGACTGGAGGTCAATGATATGTTATTTCTTAAGCTGCCTGGTAACTATATGAATACATGTTGATTTTGTATTATACTTCATTATATTTTAAATATCCTATAAGAAATTTAAAACTTAAAACTTAAAACTGTGAGAGAGTAGTCCAAGATGAGGCTGGAGAGTTACGCAGGGGTCAGATGGTAGGTTGCCTTATAGGCCACTTTAAAGTTTGGTTTACACCTAAGAGCAAAGGGGAACCACTGAAAGGCATTAGACATGGGAATGATCCCATTAGAGGCAATGATTCAGAGCACGGACTCTTGCTAAGTGTAGTGGCTGGATTTGTGGAGAGGGAGAGTGGAGCTAGCACAGCAGCGTGTCCAAACCACCGCTGCAGTCCAAACTGCAGAGCACCTCCTCCTTGAGAGACCATTTTCTCTTGCCTCTGGAGTGTTCTTCCTGCCTTGTTCTCTCTCTGCCTCTCTGACCAAGCTCCATCTATAATTCTTCTTCCTCCTCCAGCCCCTTAAATGTTACCGTTTCCCAGAGTGTTTTTTTTTTAACCCTCTTTTCTTTTCAGTTTTTAGGCATATGCTGCAGTGATCTCATTTATATCGCAACTTCAGCTACCACCTTTGTGCTCACGGTCCCCAAATTTATTTCTTCAACTCAGTCCTTTTTTTCAGCTCCAAACTGCCTACTGGACATTTCTCCTTGTCTGTCTCATAATTAAACAAATTCCAGCATGTCTCAAATGGAGTTATTCTCCCTTCCAAATGTGCCTTGTCCTCCTGTTTTGGGATCTTGAGGAACCATACTGCTATCTACCCAGTTGTCTGATCCAGAAAACTGGGTATTGTTCTGCGGCCCTCTGTCTATGTCAACTTTCCCATTTATCTTGTTTTCATGTTAGGGGTTAGGGTGAGGTTTTGGTGCTGTATGCCATGATGCGTGTGCTGTGACATTTCTAGAAATGCTTAATTCCCACCTTGCTAATCACTTTACCATTTAGAAGATTTGATGCCTTCACCCCCCCGTTCTTGACCTGGCTTCTGGTATTGAGTTCCATCCTCATCCACAGCTGTTTTTCTCTCCTGCACTGTGTGGCAGCTACACCAACCCACCTGAAGTCCCTGAATGTACAAAACAAAACCTCTTGTTTTAGCTCCGTGCCTTGGTATGCGCTATTCCTGATGCTTGGAATGCCTTTGCTTACTGTGCCTATCTTGTGCACTCTGGGGGTTTTTGGTTTTGTTTTGAACTAGTCTATTTTCATACTTGTCTGGCTATGCCCCAGTTGGTAGTTTACATGCCTACTTATTTCCAGTCATCTCTGAACCTCCATGGCACAGAGAGCCTGTTCAGTTTTGTATCTTCATAGCTTCCCACAAATTGTCTCACCCAGCAAACTTCCGCTTTCTTTTTCTGCCCTTGAGCCAGGATTGCGAGAGGTAGTTGCATGTTACTGAAACAACTGATCCAGAGAAAAGGATATGTTGTAAGCTTTTAGAGTAGATATTCTGTGTCTTGTGCTGTTTTGGTTTTTTTTTTTTTTTTTACTTTGTGTAGAAGAGCTCTGGAAGAAGTATTGATGTAGAGAACATTTTAAATAAAACTCGCAGTATTCTTAACCCCTGTCCCTAAACCTTCCCCGGAAAGACTGTCTATCGGTCTTCATCAGTCTTAATTTGTTTTGTCAGTCTTCAAGGTTTTACTCTTATTGCTCCTGTTCATCTCCCAAACATCTATAAGCTTCCTCGATACTTTAACAAGATCATATTCTCCACACTGTTGCCACATTGCTATTCTCCTTTTCATCATTTAAAACAGAGCTGTTTATGTTTGTTGCTCATCTTTTACTCACTCAGCCAACTAAAATCTGAGTTTAGGCTTTACCATTGACAAAAAGCTTTCCTTCAAAGATCCCTAGCAACTTCCAGCTTGCCAGCCCAACTGTGTCTCTCGCTATAATGTCACCTCTTCTCTCTTCAGTTTTGGACACTCCAGTATTGATTTCTTCCTTCTTAAAATGTTTTTCCACTCTTAGCTTCTGTGTCATAACACTATTATAACCTTTCTCTGACTAGGGCACTTCACTGGAAAAGTGGGGAAGAGTCTTATATTTGGCATTACCATATATTGGGGTATATATGGTAATTACTTTATCCATTTTTATTCATTCAACAAATATTTACTGAGTGACAACAAAATACCAGGCACTGGGTCTGTAGTGGAGAGCAAAGCAGATACAGCCTAACTTTCTGAAGTCCAGAGTTTCAGCCTTGGATTTGTCATCCATTTGTTGTGTAACAAATTACCACAAACTTAACACACATATATTATTTTACAGTTTTTACGGATCAGGCATCTAGGCATGGATTAGCTCTGCCCTCTGCTTTGGGGCCTCCAGCAAGGCTGCAGT
The DNA here is from genome assembly GCA_004026545.1 of Mormoops blainvillei. NCBI lineage: Eukaryota > Metazoa > Chordata > Mammalia > Chiroptera > Mormoopidae > Mormoops > Mormoops blainvillei. Next base: position 38,423 of record PVJD01012324.1, read on the forward strand.
CAGGGTGTCAGTCAGGGCAGGGTCTCACCTGAAGTCTTAACTGGGGAGGGATCGGCCTCCAGGTGCATTTTGGTTTGGCCGGATGCATTTCCTGGTGGATCGTCGCACTGAGGGCCTCAGCTCCTTGCTGGTTGGTGGCCGGAGGCCACCCTCAGTTCCTTGCTGAGTGGGCCTCTCTGTATGGCAGCTTGTCTCATCAGAGCCAGCAAAGAAGAGAATCAATAGAGTTGCCTAGAAAGATGGAAGTTATAACCTTATGTAATGTATTCACGGAGATGACATCCCATTACTTTCATTGTATTCTAATAGTTAGAAGCAAGTCACAGATCCTACCCGCATTCGGGAGGAGGAGATTACATGGGGCATGCCAGGAAGCAGAGAGTCCCTGGGGGTCATCTTAGAGTCTGCCTGTCCCAAACCTCTTATTGTTCTTCCTCTCAACATTTCAGCCACCTCAATTTCTACTGCTCTCAAATTGAACTCACTACTCTCCCCTTGTCCCAAAACTGCTCTCGTTCTGTATTTGCTGTGCTGGTCAGTAGCCTCATACCCATCCAGTCATCTGGTCTAGAAACCCAGATATTATTTTCAACATCTCCTCCTGAGATTTAATGGTGTGCTAGGCTCCATGGAGTCTTTTATATCATTCTCTACTTTCCATTCATGCTGACATGGCTTTCGTTCAGATCTCACTTTGGTCATTTGGTCATTTTGTTGCCTTTCTTACTGGCTTCTCTGCCTAGTTTCCCTTCTCATTAATCCTTCTTTTCCTAAACACCAGAGTCACTTTCATAAGAGTGCTCAGAAGCCTCCATGGCTCCCACGCGTCTATGGCTTAAAGGCCTAGCTTCTCAGTGTGCCATTCAAACCTTTTTTACCACCTGGCCTCTACTTACTTTTCCAAGCATCTTGCCTACTACCACTCTGCGGTGGCCCCTGTGGCCCAGGCAAGCTGAGCCACTTGGTGTTTCCTGAGCCCACCCCTGCAGGTTTGTGCCTCTCTGCATTTGGCCCTAGTTCTTTCTGAATTCCCTTTTCCCTACTTCTTCCCCTAGAAATCGTTTATATACTTCCACCCTCCCTGGAACATCACCGCTTCCATGGAACCTTTCCCAATGTGCTCTGCCAGCTGATCCCTCACTCGGAGTTAATCGGCAGCCCCTGTGCGCTCTTCTGGGCCTGCGGTTGCGCCGCTGTTACAAGACTGCTATTTTGTAGTGGGTTGTTAAGGTTTCTCTCTCTTTTAAAAGAGCAAAGGAGAGGGTCTGGGTTTTATTCTTCTTCTTTTTTAAGATTTTATTTATTTATTTTTAGAGAGGGGGAAAGAGAGAGAAATATCAATGTGTACTTGTGTCTCTTGTGCCCACCACCAGGGACCTGGCCTGCAACCCGGGCATGTAGCCCTACACTGGGAATCGAACCAGTGACCCTTTGGTTCACAGGCTGGTGCTCAGTCCACTGAGCCACACCAGCCAGGGCTGGGTTTTATTCTTTTATGGATTCAAAGTGCCAGCCTCTAGAGCAGTGATTCACAATCTTAGCTGTGTATTGGAATCACATGGGGAGCTTTGACGGTCCCTGATGCCCGGGATCCACCCCAAAAGGTGATGATGTAAGTGGTCTCGGGTGCAGCCTGATGTAGGCATTTTTAAAAGCGCTGTGATTCTAACATGCAGGCATCGATGAAAACCACTACTTCTAGTTGAAGAAATCAAGACTGGGAGGATGAAAGGATGAGAATATGTTAAACATTTAATAAATAAGAAGACTGTAAAACTGGAGTTAAAGCTCAGCTTTTAAAAACCATACACATAGTGTATGACATAGCTAAGAAATCAAAATGACTTCTAAATGGATGGTTCATAAAATGGGGGAATACATATTTTTGCAGTAATTAGGGGGAAGTCAGAAATATAAAAGAATAAAATGTAGTCTCTCAAGACCCAAAAGTTTAGCCCTGGCTGGTGTGGCTCAGTGGATTGAGTGCCG
>PVJD01012325.1:0-40414 GCA_004026545.1 Mormoops blainvillei
ATTCTTCTAGTGGACATTTGAAGTTTTTCTCTTCTGAGTTATAAACCTTGCTACAATGACCATTCTTACCTCTGACCCCTTGTGCATTTTTCCAGGGGCACATACCTCTGAGTACACTCGCCTAATCTGAAATCTGCGTGATTTTGCAAACGTATTAGGTGTTGTTAAGTTGCTCTCCAAAGCGATCATACCAGTTTGCCTTCTCACCAGTCATAAATGAGAGTTCCCTTCCCTTAATATCCTCACCACTATTTCGTATTTTTAGGCCTAATTATTGTTAATCTAAAGTGTGTGAAATATCTCATTATGATTTTAATTTGCATGTCTCTGATTCCCAGGGAAAGCAACATTTTAAACAATCTTTTATTCTGTGAAATGCTTGCTCATAGAATTGCTTACTTTTTATTGGCTTATTTGGCTTTTACATTTTTATCTTAGGTATTCATTATATAGTCTGGATACCAAACCAGGAAATGTTCTCTCTTAGTCTGTGGTTTATTTTTTTCACTTACTATGGTGGCTTTTATGCATAGAAGACCTTAATTTTAATGAAATTAGTATATCACTTTTATCGACTTTTTATTGGTAAACAAAACTTATCAATGAATGTTATCAATTGATAAAAATAATTTCATCAGTTGATTTAAAAATTATCATTTTTTGCCCTGGCTGGTTGACTCAGTTGGAGTGTCATCCGTACACCAAAAAGGTTTTGAGTTCAATTCCCAGTGAGGGCACATACCTAGGTTTCAGGTTCGGTCCCTGGTCAGAGCACATAAGGGAGGCAATCGATATTTCTCTCTCACATCGAGGCTTCTCTCTCTCTCTCTCTCTCTCTCTCTCTCTCTCTCTCCCTCCCTCCCTCCCTCTCCTCCTTTCTCTCTAAAATCCATAAACATATCCTTCGGTGAGTGTTAAAAAAAGTTATCACATTTTTCCAAAGACCAAATTTTGTTATGATCTTGTTTGAGATTCTTTCCTTATCCTGGGGTCATAAGTTTTGACCAACCCTATGGTTCTGTGATGCACCTGGAATTAATTTTTGTCTATGATGACAACAGAGATTTAATTTTATTTTCCCATATATACATATAGTTAATTCTCTCGGGACCATTCACTGCCAGTCATCCTTTCTCCCCTCGGCTTGCAGTGCCTACCCTACCAGGCAGCAAGGGCCGCCTACGGCTGGGTCTCTTTCTGCCGTCGGCGTTCTTGTTCATTGGTCTGTCTGTCTCAGGGCCAGGGCCCGACTTTGTGGTTCGCTGGGAGTGCCTGGACTCATCTTGGCCCGCGGCTCTTCTTTATAAGTTTTTAAACTTCATTTTTTAAGAAACCAACACTGTTGGAGTTTTCGTTATAGCTATTTTGAATTTATAAATTGATGTGGGGAGAATTTACACCTTCAAGAGAGTGAGTCTTCCTAGCTATGAATGTGATATATCTTTCATTAATTTAAATCTTCTTCAATGATTTTAAGCGAGTTTCATTGCATTCTCCATAGAGATCTTGCCCATCTTGTCTTAGACTCATTTCTAGGTAGCCAATGAAAAACATTGTAAATGAATTTTTTAAATTAACTTTTTAAGTCTTTGTTGCTAAACTCTCTTATTAGTTCTAATAATTTGTGTGTCAAGTGTCTTGGATTTTCTATGAAGATAATCTGCCATCTACAAATAATAACAATTTTGTTTCTTTATTCCCAATTCTGACACACTTTCCCTCGCCTTGCTGTGGTGACTAGGGTCTGCACTGCAGTGTTGAGTTAACGTGTTGACAGCTTCTTAAGTCTAGATGATCCTTAGTTTTTTCTGATTGTAAAGGGAATGCTTTGAAAATTTCTCAGTTAAGAATGATGTGTGCTTCCGGTTTAGGTAGATAGCCTCTGACAGTTTAGAAATGCCCTGATAATTCCAGTTTGCTATGGGTTTTGTTTTTGTTTTTTTTACATGAAAGGATAGTTTTGAATTCTTATCATGTACTCTGTATGGCAGCCTGGAGGCATCAAAGGAGTGGGCCCTGTCATCAAGAAGCAAAACAAAGTCCCCATTGGGAAAAGCAGTCCCCATCACTTGGGTCACACATGACTTTGTAAAGCAGAAGATGCCACAGACAGCGGAATAGAATGTGGATGGGGGATGGAGGTAGCAGTGACCCCACAGCTGAAGGCTTCATGGAGAGGCAGGACTTGAATAAATAAAAGGATTTTCAAGGTTATGGGGAAGAAGGGCACGCTCAGAGGAAGGAAGACAGCACGGTCTCAGAGCCAGGAACGTGCCTGAGACGTGTGTTTGCCTGAGACTCGGGGTTTGTGGAGCAGTACCGTTGGCCATCTTGCCAGCGAAGGGCCCTGCTTTCTCTCCCAGACACCTGCACTGCACCCGGAACTACATCCACCTGAACCTGTTTGCATCCTTCATCCTCCGAGCACTGTCCGTCTTCGTGAAGGACGCAGCTCTCAAGTGGATGTACAGCACGGCTGCCCAGCAGCACCAGTGGGACGGGCTCCTCTCCTACCAGGTGTGTGGTGTGTCCAGGAAGGACCTTGGGAGGGATGGGCGGCGGGTGAAGGCAGTTCTTCCCCACCCTACCCAGGCCTGACACACAAAAAGGCAAGAGCTGCCCGGGCCTGGTCCTCAGGAAGCCCCCAGTCTGATGGGAGAGGCAGTCCACCGTTGGGAGCCCCAGGAGGCAGACGCAACCCCCGCCCTTAGGGAGTTCTCAGCCTGACACAGGGGAGTGGTCTTTGAGGATAGACCTGCATTTGAATCCCACTCTGCCGCTTGCTGGCTGTGTAGTTTCGGGCAAGCCACTGAGCTTCTCTGAGCCTCAGGCCTCTTACCAGAATGGGGATAATATTAGTTTCTTCCACCTGGGATAGTGAGGATTCAATGAGCTGAAGCAGGTCAGAAGGTCAAGTTCTGAGCGCTAGCCCTGGCCAGGTGTTAGCTCTTATCCTACATTCACCACGGCAGGCAAGCAGCTGGGGCAGGAGGGGCAGGGTGGTCAAGATAGGCAGGGAGCAGGGCTGTTATCCCCTGGAGACCCTTCCTCTGCCCCCAGGACTCTCTGGGCTGCCGCCTGGTGTTCCTGCTCATGCAGTACTGCGTGGCGGCCAATTACTACTGGCTCCTGGTGGAGGGTGTGTACCTGTACACGCTGCTGGCCCTCTCAGTCTTCTCGGAGCAGCGCATCTTCAGGCTCTACCTGAGCATAGGCTGGGGTAAGGCCCACCACCGTTCATCGCACCCCCAGCCCGACCTGTGGCGTGGGCACTGGGAGACGCTGACCCCTCTTTGAACTGCCTCCTTCAGGGTTACTCCCAGAAAGCCAGCGTGGTACTCAGAACACACTGCTGGGCCAAGGGACAGGGCCCACTGGGTAACTCTGTGCTGGGCACAGGGCTTACTGCCCATGGGGCCGTTAAGCCACTGCAGGGGTTATGGTCACCCTCCCTCGTTTTCATAACCCTCCCCTCTTATGGAAGCAGAGGGCTCCACTCTATCTGGCGGTCCTGCACTGCCCCTGAGTACCCCCGCTCCTAATGCCCTCCGGGGATGGAGCCTGGCACCCAGTCAGCTCTGGGCAGCGCAGGCCCAGAGGGCAATGGAGAATCCTGGGCCTCAGGGTGGGGCGTCACCTGCTTGGGGGCTGAGGGCTCTGGCTCTGTCATATGATGATGAAGAGAGGAAGGCTGACAGGACAGCAGGACAGGTGGCAGAGCCAGCGGAGGAAAGGGTGGGCCGCAGGTGTGCCTGGAGCCCAGCTGGAAATGTTCTAGCCAAAAAAGTTTGCCAAGAACTATTGCGCCTTTTTTTTATTTTTATTTTTTGCTGGAACATTTCTGGTTGTGCTGGTGCCTCTCACCACATGGGATCGCAGTGAGGAGGGGGCAGGATGGGGGCAGGGCCTGGGACACTCCACAGCAGCCCTCCTTACAGCCGGAAAACAGGTGCAACTGTGCTTGGTCTGGAGGGCCCACAGGCCCCCACCGGGGTGGAGTCAAAGAAGGCCTTGCTGTCGGGCTCTCCCTGACCTGCCGTGTCCCTGCCCTGCACCATGGGACCCCACAGGACCTGCCCTTGAGCTTGCCATCCCCCCATTTACTCCCCTCATTCCTTCATTCACCCACCTCAGGCTGCTCCCCGGGGCTTCCACCTCAGTCGCGGCCACGTGCCTCCCTCAAAGTCCCCCGTCCCATACTGGCTTCTGCCCCTGGGCCTTTGCAAGGCTGTCCCGGTCCAACCCCTCCCCTCAGAAGGCCAAGCGGGCTGCCTGGCTCCCCCAGCTCTGTGCTGTCTCTCATGCTTCATTGCTTTTCGCTGGTGTTCCCCAGCCCCTGGGCTCTGTGTAGCCCCACTGTGGGAGAGCACCTCTAAGGGAGCTGTGATGTGACCAGTGTCTCGAGGGCACGGAGGCCCAGAGAGGGCAGGGCCTGACAGGCAGAGCAGGCGCTGGAAATAGGCCTCCTGAGTCACAGGCTCCAGGCCCCCTGCCTGTCTAGCCTGCACTGTACCTCCTCTTCAGTCCCCTGTGGTCCCAGCTGAGCAAGGTGGGCCAGCGGGCCTGGCCTCTGCGCCCAGCTCCCTGCTCCCACCCGCCCTCCCTCCTCCCTGCTGAGCCTTCCTGCTCTCCCAGGCCTCTTCATCCCACTAGAGCAGTCAAACGGGCGGTGGGCAGCTGGAGAGCCCTGACGCGAACTAGGGCGGAAGCCAGCTAGGCCATCGAGGAGAGCTCTGGGAAGGCTGTCCTCAGGGTGGGGGACGGTGTCTGTCCATTCTGGGAAATAGCGTCAGCACTGGTAGTGCCTGTCACCATGGCGACCTGAGGATAGGAACAATCAAAGGGACATTGTGATGTGAGCAGAGGAGTGGGGGTGGTTGGTGGAGGGCTGGTGGGGACGCGTAGTGTCCTGAGGTCTCTGAAGTGGGAAACGGGGGAGGGGCGCCAGTCCTTTCCCAGCACCTCACTCCCCAGCTCAGGGATCAGGGTCCGAGGGGGTATAAGTGCAGGACCTAGGGGCTCCCTTCTCCCATCAGAGCATCCTTTTCTTGAGGAACAATGACAGGGCAGAGAAAGTCACAGAGAGCCAGCGCGCTGTTGTGATGACAGGAGGCCTAGCCCAAGCTGGCGTGCTTGGGAAGCAACGTGGAGTGTCGCGTGTGTGCAGAAGAGTTGAAGTTAGGACTCCAGCACAGTTGGGGGAGTTCCCAAAGGGCATGTCAACTGCTGCCACAGTCCATGGCGGTTGAGTACCCACCCCCAGAATGCCCGTGAGGAGGCTGCACGGGAGGGAAGCAAGCGATGGACGAGGGCCTTATTACTTCTTGGAGATGGCTCTACGCATCTTAATTCAAGCTTCTTTTTCTCTCCCCTATCTTGTCGATTTTCTAAATGGGAGAAAAATGAAGCCAGCAGGGAGTGTGTAATGTGCGGCAGAGCTGTGCCTATGTTTTTAAAAAAACTTTGTTATGGAGATGGTGATGAATGAATGAAGTTCCCCAGGCCTGGTGACATGAGTGAGCTCCCCAGTCCTGGAGTAGGGCCTCTGGGTGCAAGGACAGCATGTGGCTGGGAATGACCAAGAAGGAGGCTTCTGTGTGTGTGTGTGGCTCAGAGAGTTATGTTCTTGCCTGGAGGACTTCCTTTCTCTAACTGATATATTGACCCCCTCATCATTCATTCATTCCACTATCACTGAGTATCTTCTGTGTGGCAGACTCCACACTGTGTACTGGGGCCTTTGGAGGGCACCTGCCCTTTGTCCAGTCTCATGAAAGCCTGTCACTAAAGCATCATGGATGCTGAAAGGTCTGTTGTATTCAAATACATGGCCAAGGAGAGAAATATCTGATGAAACTGTGAGAGCCTCTGCTTCCTCCATCCCTGTCCGCACCGTCAAACACAGTAGCTCCAGGCATACGAGCTGCTGTTGAGTGGACATCACGCGTTGAGGATCTGGACGGTGGTGGCAGGAAAGGCTATGAAGTGCATTCTGTCCTGTAAACGTGCTCCTGGGGGAGAACTCCAAAGCCACATGCGCATACACACGGACCCCTCCACCACACCCACATCTGTGTCTGCACAGCTAAATATGCACACTTTTCCTATCTCAGACACCACGTCTCTAACCCCGAGAGGGGCACCTACGGAGAGAGGCATAGAGAGAGTTAGTACAGAAAGCCATTGAGGGTGGCTGGCGTGGGTGTGGGATTGCAGCCCTGCATTCTAGTCCCACCTGTACCCTCCTGAGCTCCTGATCCATCTCCATCTGTCACATGAGGATGGACAATCCAATTTTAACTCAGCAACACATACTGAGCTCTCAGGGTGAGCTGAGCATGGAGGCTCCGAAGATGAATGAGGCTCTAGCTAGAAGTGAGTTGTATTAGTTGCCTATCACTGCAAACAAATCAACCTACAACGTAGCTGCTTAAAACAATTACCATCTTGCAGTGTCTGTGGTCGGGAATCTGGGTTCAACTTCGTGGGCCTCTGGCCCAGGGTCTCCAACGGAGAGATGCAGTCAAACTGTCAACCAGGGTAGCTGTCATCTCAAGGCTTAATTGCGGTTGGAGAATCCACTTCAGGCTCCCTCAGGAGGCTGATGGCAGGAAGCTTAGGACCTTTGCTTGCTGTTGGGTGGAGACCTCCATTCCTTGCCAAAGGGGCCTCTCCACAGGCTAAGTGTCCTCATGACACAGCAACGGGTGTCCCCCAGAGCAAGTGATCACATTGAGGGAGAGAGATCCCAAGGCAATCCTTTTCTAACCTTTTAAGACTGTTTTATAACCTATTATCAGAGAGTTGGCCTGTTCCCTCCTCATCCAGTATGTTGTTCCCACTCCATGGGCCTGTCCCTCTGCTGCTTGGGTGTCTATGTCCTTGTGCCTCAGCCAGAACCCTGGTGGCAAGCTCTGACAGTATGCCTGGCCCATGAGAGGGGCTGGCTGGTGAGAACTGGAGCACAGACACAATGGGATGGGGACCTCTCTCTAAGCAAGGGTCTGGGGAGTTGGGGGTGGAGGGGTCGTTCCTGCTGACTCTGTTTTCATGCACCCAGACCATCCTAGTTCCATACTTTCCAGAAGGTGTGGTTTAGGGCCAGGCAAGGAGAGGGGCTGGAGGTGGGAGAGGCCAGGGTAAGGAAGGGCTTCCGGGTGTGCATGGCGGTGGCTCTGGCCTGCCAGCCCTTCTCCCCTCTCTCTCTTTCCCTGTGTGCTCTTAGGTGTTCCCCTGCTGTTTGTCGTCCCCTGGGGCATTGTCAAGTACCTCTATGAGGATGAGGGGTGAGTGTCCTGCCCCTAGGGGTGAGTGTGCTGACATCCCCCATCCTCTAACCCCATGCTGTTCCTTGGCCCCTGGGGCATGTGGCTATGACCTGTTGGGAGGATAAACTGAGGGACCAGAGCCCCTCCTGACATTATGGCTTTAGTTCTCTACTTCCCCTGTCCAGCCTCCCTGGGATTGTATGATGACAAATGGTGCTGGGCCTGGGGGGGTGTGGCACCCCCTGCGGGTTCTTCTGTAATAACTGCAAACAAAGTTGTGTGTGTGCCAGGTACACACATGATCGTGTTCTTAGGTCGATGCAGGGGCCATGTGTATCTCTCTGTGTATGACTGTCTATTTAGGACTCTGTGCGTGCGCACGCGGGTGTGTGTTTGTGTGTGGCTGGAAGGGCTTTGTGTGGGTCTGTGGGACTGGTTACTGGGTAGCTCCCAGAGGCAGTATTTGTGTGGCTCAGTGTGTGTCACTTTGTATGCCCACATGTACCTCTGTGTCCCTGTGCCTGTACTGTGAGCTGGGGTCTGTGTCCAGCTGGGTGCCTGTGTGTGTGTCTCTCTCCCCTCTCCAGCTGCTGGACCAGGAACTCAAACATGAATTACTGGCTCATTATCCGGCTGCCCATTCTCTTCGCCATTGGGGTGAGTGGCAGTGTGGGGGTGCCCCTGGGTGTGCTGGGGGGAGGACTGGGGAGGCTGAGAGTCTTGAGAAGGCCTCCAGCCATCCCCCTATCTGCCCTGCAGGTGAACTTCCTCATCTTTGTCCGAGTCATCTGCATTGTGGTATCCAAACTGAAAGCCAATCTCATGTGCAAGACGGACATTAAATGCAGGTGACGTAACTGACATCAAGTGCAGGTGACGTAACTGAGCTGGCCTGCCTTCTAGCAGAGATGGATGGAGATCCTGGGGTGCTGAGCTTGGAACCCTACATGACCTTCTCCTACCTGAGCCTGGCCTGGGACCCCAAGTCTTACCATCATCCCTGGGCTGCTCTTGGGCTTCTAAGGAGGGAGGCAGCTGGATTTATACCTCTTCCCCTCCAAGCACCCTGTCCCCAAGCATCTGGGGTATGACAGTGTCTGTGACCCAGATGCCAGGCTTGGTGGGGGTAGAGGGCACAGAAGGGGGAGAAGAGGTCATGGGAGAGATTCAGAATGGCATCTCCACCCCACCCCCAGACTTGCCAAGTCCACACTGACGCTCATCCCCCTGCTGGGGACACATGAGGTCATCTTTGCCTTCGTGATGGATGAACACGCCCGGGGGACGCTGCGCTTCATCAAGCTGCTCACAGAGCTCTCCTTCACCTCCTTCCAGGTGACCTCATGGCTAGAGCCCCTCTTTTGCAAAGTCCCAGAGTGGGGGTGGGCCAGAGACCAGCCTGTTCCAGGCAGATAGGCAGCCTGAGGCCTGGAGGAAAGTGGCCCTTGCCCAGTGTTATGCGGTTGGAGCAGAGCCCGAGCTGGAATCCCCAGGTGTCCCAGTGCCCGGGCCAGTCTTTTCTATAAGCACGTTGGACAAGGAACCTTCCCAGATGTAGCTGTGGGCACCCAGCCTGGCATCTACTGAACTGCTGTTGGGTGGCGGTGGGGGGGCAGGGTGCCCTGCCACTGCTTTATACACACTGTGTATTTAATCCTCACAGAACCCCAGGAGGTGTGCAGGATTATCCCCATTATACAGAGGAGAAAACTGAGGCTCAGAGGTGTTCAAACAGATTTGCGCAGTCACGGAGTTTCCAAAGCCAAGAATCAATCCTCTCCATTAGTAGTAGATTATGCTGCAGGGATATGAGTGTCAGTGGGAGTGTAGAAACATAAGAAGCTGGCCCCAGCCCCGCAGGAGGCGTATGGGATGGCCACCAGCATGTGGGCCCATGTGTGTGCGATTGCACACACACCCACAGGCACACGTACATATGCACGTGCACACACACATATCAGAGCTCTAGAGCATGTGCCACCCAAGTGAGCAAATGGTGCTGGGCTGGGGAAAATTCCCCATGGTCACGGGTGGTGTCCTTTCTGGGGTCAGGCACCCCTCAAAGAGGGGGTGGTTGGAGAACTATGCAGTATCTGGGCAAGAGGGCTTCTTGTTCTTCCAGAGAGGAAAGGAGAGGGAGACCGTCACCCCCGTCTCTGGGGCTGCCCAATCTGAGCAGGGAGTGGGTGGGCTGGAGCTCCAAGGAGCTGGAGACTAGGGAGCCTCCCTCCCACTCCCTCCCTGCTGACGTGACGCTTGTTTCCAGGGGCTGATGGTGGCCATCTTGTACTGCTTTGTCAACAGTGAGGTAAGGCCTGAGGAGGAACATGGGGACCCTGCTGGGCTGCTGCCATTGGCTGTTCTGGAGTTGTGCCCTGGGGGCTCCCTTCAGTCTTTCAGCTCAAACCCCCTACTCACAAAACTTGTGGAGGCATCTTGTCCATGTATTGTTTCCTGGGCATGGGTCTCTCTCTCTCTATCAATCTATCTCTCCCTCTCTCTCTCTGCCTCTCTCTCTCTCTCACGCACGCGCACACACACACACACACACACACACACACACACACACGTGTGCAGGCATACCCTAATCATCTATGAGTTTGGGGAAGACCCAGCCTCATGTTAAGTGGTGGTAGTGACTGTTACAATGTTATTCAACAGACATGCCCAAGCAGACTTGGGGCTGTAATAAACACTATCTCATTTCGTCATCACGGCCTCTTCCCCCCCAAAAAAATCCCTGCTAAAATTCTGGTTTTGATATTCCCATTTTTCACACATGGGAACACTGAAGATCAGAGAGAGTAAGAAACATGCCCAGTCTTGGCCTGGAAAGCATGGCAGAGCCTGGATTCAAATGAACTCTGCCTGAAAGAAGAAAGCCACCTGTCCTTTGTGTAGGCAGGCAAGAGCCCTGGTCCACCTCGGGATGGGGGTGGGTTCCTGCAGGGGCTCTCTGGTTGCTGGGGTGGGAGGAAGAGGTTCTTTCTGGCCCCACACTCTCTCCTGCAGACCCTGCAGGACCACAGCCCCCCACACAGCTCTGCCAGGGCAGGCTCCTGGGAGGAGGAGCTGCCTGTGTTTGTGGTGCCATCAAAATGGATATCAGAAATGCCACAGCCCCCACCCTCCAATTCTTTCCAGAGGAGAAAACAATTGATAGTCCTCCAGGCAGCCCAGAGCCACTTGGGGAAGTTTCCACGGGAGGATTAACCCCCAGCAGGGAAGGAGGTGTAGGCATCCCCTACTCCACAGTCTAGAAGGAAACTAAGGACTCTGTTAGCTCCATTCAGGCCCAGGTAAGGGTTTGCATCCACAGGGCTGGAGCTCAGGTGACCCAGGGACACTGTTTGTCAAAGAGCCAGCACTCTGTGTGGCTTCTGTGTCACTAAGTCTGGGATCCTGGTCCTCAGAGATCTTAAAAGTCTGTGCATTAATGCAAATTTTACTTTTGCAGTGGGTGTGGGGGACAAGAGGAGCAGTGGGTGGGGACCTTGGTGTTTCAGGGATCTATGAGATGGCTCAAAGAAGCAATGTGACGTAGCAGGAAAGATGAAGGATGTGGGCTTTTGTGTCAGATCTCTGCTCTGATCCAGGTCACATCACTTACTGAGCTGTGTGACTTTGGGCAAGTTACATGCCCACTCTGAACCTCAGCTTCCTCATCTACAAAATGGAGGTAGTAATGCTCACTGCACGTGGACACCAGGTCTCTGAAAGAGAGGGAAACATTTTCTGAGCACTTGCTGTGTGTTAGGTTTTATTAAATCCAATACTGTGTAGCAGACTTCACCTGCATTTTACAGGTGAGAAAATTAAGGCTCAGCAAAGTTAAATGAACAGTCCCAACCCAATGGCTAGAAGGCGGCAGAGCTGGCAGGCTGTGGGAGGGGCGCCAGCTAATGCGTCGGGGCTGCTGGGCTGGGGAGGTGGAGGCAGCACCAGGCAAAGGGTGGCCCATGAATGGGTTCTGGCTTTTCCCGTGGGTGGGTCTCAGAGGGCAGGCCAGACTCAGTGTGGGGCAGGCCAAGTAAGGAGGGAAGGCAGGTAAATAGGACACTCAGGGTGGTGGTGTCCCCTCTACAAATGGCTCTCAGCCAGAGGGGTGATGTGCCATCCGGTTCTAAGCACTGCTGCTTTATTTTCAGGGGGATGGGGCAGGGTGGCAGGTAAACCTGTGTGGGATGGGGAAAAGGGGACAGGGGCCTATGAGGAGAGAATGGGGCTCCCTGCTGCCACCTTCTCACTCCCCCAGCCTCTACTTCCCACTTATCCCTCCCCTTTCCCCAAAGCCACGCTGGCAACACACGCCCACCCCGCCCCCACTTGCACACGCATGTGCAGTGGCTTTCCCACCACTTTTGTGGAGCGTCTCACCTAAACCCTGACTCAGTTTCTTCTCCTGATTCCATTTCTTAAAGCCCAGTCACCCATCACCTCCCACCTCTCCCGCCTCCCAGGCCGGCCGAGCGGTGAGGAGGGAGAGATGGGCATGTATCCCCACTCTGCCCTTGGCAAATAACCCAGTCACCAGATTCCCAGCTGGCCTCTCCCCTGGAGCTCTTGGGGGTCCAGGAGGCCCAGCTCAGGGGACCCGGAGAGCTTGCCTTGCTTAACTGCACCTTTAAACCCTCCTGGAGACACCACGTGCCCTGGCTCCGTCAGGCACAAGGACAGACCTGTCACCATCACTGGGCCACAAAAGCACACTTGGCTCCTGGGCTGAGGCCTCTGTCCACAAGAGCTGTTCTCCAGACCCAGAGTTGCCATGGCAATGCCAGGTACTTGTGACCCAAAGAGAAAAGATGGCCTGGACATTGGTCCTGCATGGCTGCCAAGACCTGCACCCACTGCCGATGGGTGGGGAGCGGGCCCAGGGGAGGGGCGGCCTGGGGTAGATTCGTGGCTGCTTGCGTTCTCTCACCGTGGCTCTTGACTCCAGAACCTGAGTGCCGGTCCAGTTCTGACACTGCCGGGCTGTGTGACCCGGGCCATCATTTTGCCCCTCTCCCCAAGTGCAAATGAAGGTGAATGAGCTTTACCGGTTCATCCCAAACCCCGGAGCCTGGCATGGTGCCTGATGAGAGAGGCTGTGGGAGGCAGGAGAAACTTAGGGGGAAGGGCCCTGACCAGTGCTGGAGCTGTGTCCAGATTCACGTTGTTGTCCTTGTTGTTCCATTGTCATAACCCAGTAATAAGGAACCCAGTGTCAGATACTTATTAGTTCCTTGTTCGTTCATTCGGCTCATTTAAAAAACACTTACCCAGTACCTTCTGTGTGCTGGGCACTGTGCCAGGTTCAGGACAAGTGAGATGAGGAAGACGTGGTTCCGGCCCTCCTGGCGCTCCCAGCTGAGTTCCCGGGGAGACCGGCCAGTCATGGGAGGCAGCGGCCAGTGGCTAGGAGACCAGCTTTGGAGTCAGCCCAGATCAAGTTTCAAATCCTGGCTGAGACCCAGAGAAATACTGAAATACGCTGCACCTCAGTTTCCTCCAATAGGCGCTACTTCCCATGGTTGCTGTGAAATTTAACTTAACTACTCCATAGAAAATGCTGGGCATTTAGTAAGCTCCCAATAAACGGTGCTTTTTAATGACAGGGGCCACAGCTGAGGCTCAGAAAAAGCACTGAGGGAGATGGGGACCGAGGGCACACCAGTGTCAGCACCCCCAGAAGTCCTGGTGCTGACCGATTTCCTGCTGGTATCCGAGAGACCTCTTCAGTCCCTGAGGTGGCTTCCCATGGATGTGCCTCAGTTGACCATCTCTTTCCCCCTTCTCCCCAATTAAGGGCTATGAGACAAGATTGGCCTCCTTTCTGCTGCACAAGCAGAGGCCACCATTTTCCTCAGATGTCCCCATCCCAGCTGTCAACACACACACACCACACACTTAGCTGGGCAGGGAGCTGGCACGCAGCCGGCGGCTACACGTGGTATCCACTCCACCTCCCTCCACACCCAAGCCCGGGCTCCACGATGCTGCCTGGGATAGTGGGCCCTTCTTGCAGGCAGGCTCTTGGCATCTCAGCTCCACTCAGTGCAGAAAACGTTCTCGTAAGGGAAGTCATGCAGCCTCATCAGGCATCTTGGTGGGCTGAGCTAGTGGATGACAGCCCTCGAAGCAGGAGAAGAGGGGTGTTTGTACAGGGACCAATGGGGGCATCGTCAGTGAGCTGCCTACCTACAGCTGCTGGCAGCTGGCTGTCCCAGTGGCCGAGGCCTAAGAGGAAAGAAGCGGGTCCAGCACATGCTGGTGTGGGGAGGCCTGGAGGCAGGGGTGGGGCACATCAGAGAATTTCTGGGAAGCAAACTTATGGGAACTAGAAAAGCCCTCCGGATGCCCTGGGCTGGACATGAAGGTTCCAGCAGCCCCCTCCGGGGGGCCTGGATCACCACGGCATTGCCGCAAGCCTTTAAGTGGCTTGGGGATCTGCAGTGTTAGTTGCATATGATCTTTGTGCCCAACAACATGGTCCCCAACCATCAGGCCTCTTGAAAAGGCTTTTCCTGATGGGAGGCGTGAGCCCAGCATAGCAGGGATCCGGGCTGACTGAACTCACCTGGGCCACACCCCCTATGGGTTGGGGCTAGTTCCCGTATGGGAATAGTTCAAATACAGGCTGAGAGGCACTTGTCCACAGCCCCCTCTTCACTGCTGCTACCAGGCTCAGCCTCATTTCATCCTTTCTTCCTCCCTCCCTGTGAAACCCTCAGGGAGTTTAGAAGGGTCTGCTGTGGGCACTGTGGGGGCGCTCTCCCTCTTCTCTGTCGTCCAAGCTGAAGCTGGAGAGTGCGCTCCAAAGTCAGATTCCCTCTCCTTTTCTTCTCTCTCCTTCCTCCATCTCTCGCATTTCTTTCTTTCCATCTCTTCTGTTAAATAATACTGTGATGGATTGTAAAAGGTACTTAGCTGAGTCACAGAGTTTAGAGATGGAAGAGGCCAATTAAATCATCAAGCCCATCTCTCTCCTGAGGAGAGGCAGAAAATAGGAGACCACAATAAACAATTTTATTGGGATATTAATTTAGGCGCCCGAAGGCCTTGACTTGTGTCCCTTAATATAATGCAGTGGATTTTTCCCCTTCTCAACTAATGTAATAACGGGGCCATTCTGTGGGCAGTTGGTTGCATGATGGCTTTTGTTTCCCTCCTTTTCCCACGGAAGGTCCAGATGGAGTTTCGGAAGAGCTGGGAGCGCTGGCGTCTTGAGCACTTGCACATGCAGAGGGACAGCAGCATGAAGCCCCTCAAGTGTCCCACCAGCAGCCTGAGCAGTGGGGGCCTGGGGGGGAGCAGCATGTATGCAGCCACCTGCCAGGCCTCCTGCAGCTAAGCCTCCAGCACACACCCCCTTGTGGCCCTGCTGCAGGTGGGCTGGGTGGCCATCCCAGGTTGGGGAGACCCTCCGGGGGCTGGGGAAAGGAGGGACACACACACACACACATCCCTGCTTCCCCTTCCCCAACCCATCAGACAGGCAAATGGGCAGTGCCTCCTGGGACCTGTGGACGCATTTTCTCTGAGGAGAAGCAGCCTGTTAATTTGATCACTGTGGCAGAAGGAGAGGAAAAGCTATTGCTGCTAAAATGAGGATTTCTTCCCGTTAAGACACAGGCCCCTGGGGTTCCCCCAGACAGAGCAGCAAATCAGCCCCAGACTCAAACTCAAGGTCAATAGCTTATTAGTGGGATGTGGCTTGTCGGGGGTGGGGGGTTCGGAAAGAGGCCACGATCACCTCAGCCAGACACAGACCTTGGGTAATGCGAGCCAACTCCACCTGCCTTGGGTTGGGGTCACCACCCCCATCTGCCTCTTCATTAAGGATGTTGGTCATGTATCCAGGTCACTTGTTTCCCTCAGCTTGCCCCCTCATCTCACCACCCAGCTTCTTTTTGGGGAGGTTTGTTTGGGCCTTAACCAGCAGCTGTTTCTAGAAATGGCTGTGGGTAGTGTTGAGAAGGGGCCTGAGGGTTTTCTTTGCTGGTGTCCACTTCTCCCTGGGCATCTGTAAGCGTTGCTTTGGTGCCTGCGCCTGCCACGCCCAGGGAACCAGGGCGGGCCCCTGCTGGGGAGCCCTGCCCTAGGAATGAGCTCTGAATTCTATTCTGGAGATGCTCGAGAATCCCCTGGGGTTCCCCTAGGGAACCCCAGCAATGTCCACCTGGGGGCTTAGATTACCCACTGCTGTCGGGAACCCAGAGAGCCGAGAGAGAGCGCCTGCACCACACCGTGGAAATATTTTTTTATTTCTGACCAGATTCTCTATCTTGCATGGGAGTTTGGATGCCTCCTCTCACTTTAGGAAATGTGACCAAGAAGAGACTCTTGTGGGACAACTGCCAGTCCCCACTGTTACCGTGTGGACAGTCTTCCCCACTCTGCTTTTTTTTTTTTCCCCTCTGAAATCCACCCTCCCCCTCACTTGGGAGCTTGTATAGACTTTATTCATTTTTCTTTATTGCTGTGAATAGTCTATGTGTGCACATATGCCATTCTGATTTCTCCCACCTGGTGAAAACAAGAACTAAATCACTGTGGTGGCTGCAATGTTGTTGGGGAGAGTGGGGTATCACTGATTGGACTCCGCGCTTAGAGCTAATTGATGTTGGCCCTGCCTCCGTTCTCATCCCATAAATAACAAGAGCAGAAACCTACCAATTCTGCCCCAGCCACGGTGAGAACGCAGACACACAGCCGTGCTGTAGGTTCCCAGAAAAAAGGGAGCCACTCAACCCGGGGAGCTGGTGATGGAATGCATAGAGGCCAAGGAGGTTTCCAGAGCAGGAGAGAACTCTTGGGAGTCTCGACCTCCTGCAAAGCAGAGGGAGAGGCTGCAGGTGAATTCCTTTATGAGTCTATCTCACCCTCCTCTTCCTTTTTAAGTGATAGGAACCCTCCTCCCAAACCTCTCATTCTCTTGTGCCCCTCAGAGAGGCATGTGATGTGCAGGGAGAGCAATAATGGGACATAAAACACATCAAGCAGAAAATTTCTTATACTTCAGCTTCAGTGAAGTGTAGTGCCTATGTTCATAGGGAAGGTGGGCCTCAGGCGAAAGAGAGGAGTTGTGTGGACTGCCTCCCTGATGGTTGGGGACAGGGCCATGCCTGCTTGCCCAGAATCAGGGCACACTTCCCGGTAGGCACCATGCATTTGCCTTTCTCTTTGGAGTGGGTTGGAGGGAAATGAGCGCTGGTGGGCTGATGCGGGGGTACAGCTCTGGTGTAAGCATTTTGGTTTTGGGTAAATGAAGATTTCATGAATGTCAATACACTGCACAGCAATGAAGATACACATTGACATTATCTGCAAGAAAGAAATTGTTTGGGGGAAGAATTGCGGGGAGACCGTGTTTAGTTGGGAGGCCCTGGGAAGCTCAGGCAATTGGGTTTAAACTGTAAGTAGAGTTCTTTTCCCAACTGGTACTGGTGATTCCTTGATTTCAGAAGACTCATCACTCCCCACACTCCAAGCCTTTTAACACTGAGCGACTTTTTCCTTCTTGGATACATACCAGATACTGAACTGAAGGAAATATTTTCTTTTCTCCAAGATCCACATGATTATTATTCATTTGGACTGCAGTGCACTCCTTCCAAAGCTATCCCTAAGCTTGCCTAACTGAAAAATAGCTCTAGCAAATCTGGAAACTATGTAATGCAGTGTACTCCGAAATTCCACTAGCTGTTTACACACCTGATGCCGTAAGTCTGGAGCTTGCTGAGTACAGTCTTGCCTGCCTCTGTCCTGGGGACACTGTTGCTGCCAAGCAGGGTGTGGGCACGGAGCGCTGTGCTGCGCGCAAGGTCTGTGTTCAGCACTCTGGCCAGCTCCCTCCAACTTCGGGGCTTAAATCCCGGCAGCTTGACCTTACCATTTCAACCTTTGGAGCAGCTACATCACAGAACTGAAACAAACCACATGTTGCAAAGTTTCCTTCTCTTTGAAAGAACTTCCAAGATTGTGGGTATGATTTTCAATGGCCTCAATGCAATTCTTGCTGCAGACCACACCAATGGAGTTCTCAGAGACTCAAGGGCAGGGAAGGACCTTGGAGACCCACTCTGCCCTGATCTACGGAAGTGAGGAGACAGGCTTGCAGAGGTGACTTACCCAAAGTCACAGTGCTAGGTGGTGGCGGAGCTGGGCTAGGACCCAGGCCAACTCTTGCCCCCCAGACCAGTGAGGCCTCTGGGATGGACAAGTGAAAAATGTAATGGCCACGCAAGATGCTCTAAAGTAAAATTCAGCCATGTTTTCTGGAGTTTCCATTACAGAGTAAGCAGCAGCAAATATGTGGTGAAGGTGCCATCTCCTCGATGCCTTACCCCAGTGCGAGGAGGGGTGGGGTGTGCTCTACTATCTTTACTCCAGTATTTCATTCATTCTTGTCTTAAAATTAAGCAATGAAGTGCATAATAGCCTGTGTATGTATAGAAACAGCAAGCGAGCCATTTCATATAGCAAATCCAGAGTTCTTTCCATGGCTCGGCTTCCTGTTTTTCTGATGCCCCTGTGCTTGTTTGAGAAGTACAGACAGACACGCAGAGTAGACTAGGAGCCTTAACAAAGGCCCAGAGCCTCCCTTTTGTTTCCGTAGCACTCCCTGAAGTTGGAGAAGACCAGCAAACTGGGCAACTATAGCCTAGCAAAGGTGGCACAACCGCCACCCAGGGCAAGCAGAGTCAGTTCGCGTCCAAGCCTGGACAGGCTTTGTCGCCTCACTGGCCTGGATCGTGTTTCAGCAGCTTCCGCCCCAGTTCCCTCCTGTCTCTTTCTTACACAAGGCAGAAACACTGTGTGTGTGTGTTGTCCTGTGTATAGCAGCATAAAGTTAGGAAATGATGAATCCAGAATCTTCCCACCCACTGTGAAGGTCATGGGACCACACTGCCCAAGGCGAGGGAGGGTGGGAGCCTGAGCAATAGATGCCTCCTCTCCATGCGCAGACAGGGCTCCCATTATTGCTAATGCCTGCTACGTGCTCCGGGAAGGCAGAATCTATTCCAAGGCGTTATTGTCCCTCCACTGAATTGATTCTCATCTACAGTGCTGACCCTGCTTTTGGCTCCTCCGAGACAAACTCCACGAAAACCCTCAAAATATGTTGGCCTACTCTGCTAAGACAGCTATGTGAATGACATTCTAAACAGTCAACAGAAACCAAATTAGTATCAACTCTTTTTTTTTTTTCTTTTCACCGGAGCAACTTTTCTTGGGAAACAAAATACCCCAATGTGAGAAACTTCTACAAACAACAGCATCAGGCCCCTACAGTGTTACCTGCTGCTCGAACCAGCTCCCCAGCCCTGTAAGAAGGACCATATCAGGAAGCGTTGTTAAGCAGTATAATTGAAACACTTTACTTAATGCTGCAGTGTGTCTACAGTATCTATAATTACTTCTGCTCTGTCAATGGATACAGATTGGCAGGAAGCAGATAAGAATAATTGTTTTCCCATTAACTCTGCAAAGTTTCTTGGACTTCACCTATATCTGAATCTGTCAGAGTGGAGAGTTTTCTCTCCCTTTGGCCATTTTAGGCAGATTTTCAGAACCTCATCCATCAGTCGTGCATTTTCCTTTGATGCATCCACCCTCTTCTCCTCCCCACTACCCGCCCCCCACCCTCCATCCCACAATGAGCTCCCCACACTCCTCCCTCTCAGTAATAAGTGACCCTGCTAGCCATGCTGTGAATGCCCTTCTCTCAGCTGTGACCAATTTAGGGGTGCAGCTGAAAGGGAGGTGCTGCCAGGCCTGACAGTGATGCCCTGCGTCCCACGCTCTGGCACAGCCAGAGCGCCGCCTCCAGTGCTTGGACCCAAACTTACACTGGGGTTATGCAATCTTTCTGAAGGGGCCTGTCAAAACTGTCAGTAATTAGTCACCCCAGACAATCTAGCATGACTAATTATCGCTGTGTCAAAGCAATCCAGGAGAAGAAAAACACAGATAAATGAGAATATTTGGATGACGGGAGAAAAGAGCTCCCCGCCAAGTTTGGAACACAGAACAGTTGCTGGCTTCTTTGCCCGGGAGCCTGGGGAGTTGTCAGGAAGGGGCTGGATGCCTCCCAGACAGGCAGGGCTGCGTGTTGCCAAAGGGTTCACACTTTATTTCCAAATTCTCAGTTCTCCTAAGCTCCTCCCATTAAAAATAAAAATAACCACATCTTCCAAACCGCAACAAACCCCTTGGTTTTGGGGGGGGGGGGGTTTGATGAAGATACTTAAATGTACTGAGAGGTGAGCCAAGCTCGCTGGAGGGACAAAACTGAATTTCTGTCTTCAGTGCTTTCGTGGGATGTTTGCTCCCCATGAGTGTTTAAACAAGATCATGTCCATGCAGTTTTTCAATGTAGACATTCATGTGAAATATGACCTGCATCTGCAGACAGCGGACATGTATGGCATGTAATTCCTTGTACAGCTGTGAGCAGGTTCTGGCTCTCTCTTAGTTTGCCTTGTAAGTCAAATAAAAGCCTGCCATCATTATGCGTCTCCTTGCTCTTCTTTTGGGAGAGGAGGTTTTCTGCAGGGTCAACCTATGTGACTCATGGTGCAGTGGGAAAACACAAAAGATGCTGTTTCTAGCCCGGGGGGGAAAAACTCTTGCTTAGTACTCATATTGTGATTTTCATCTTCAAAGCACTTACCAAGTCCTAATTTATCCATCACAGACTTTATACAGGGACTGCGATGTCACTTAATTAGAGAAGTTGGGTGGTTGAGTGGCTTAAACAAAGACTGATGGCCAAATGGATGTGTATTCTAATTCCACTCATTCATTTGATATCCCTGTCTCAATGAACTCAGTCCATTAAATCCATTTTTTTAAGTGCCATAAAAGCACAAGCCTCATTTGCAACGCAGCCTCAGAAGTCGAATGGACCTCCTGGTTAGAAATTCATCTTTGTAAGTCCCCACAACTTCTGGCTACAAAAACCAGTAGGGATAGAGTCAGTGGAAGAAAAAAAAACTGCTGGAGCCCCAAGAATTTCCTCTTAAAGAACCCACACATGGACTCACCTACTCAGACCCACTGAGCACCGGGACAGTAGCTTGAAAGGCACCAATGGCATGCAGGGAGGAACTGAAGTGTCCAGCATCAAGGTGAGCAGAGGCCATTGTCCCTTTGCTAAACCCTCCCCCTACAGAGCAACAGAGCTGGCAAACTGGTGCCACATCTGAGACTCATAGAGTCATCAACCTGGCTAACACTGTTTGACCCACCTTGGAGTTCCCCAGAGGCTCTGCCCTACTCAATTTATGGGTCCACCCAAGCTGTTTTTCCACATGAATGGATGGTCTTGGTTCATGCTGCACAACTTCCTAAATCCTCTCAGGAAAGCAACAGCTGGCCTCAGTGAGCCCCAGGCCCAGCACTAGCAGCAGCCAGCCTAGATTCATAGCTTAGCTTCACCTGGGAACCTCCAAGCCCAGCACAAGTAGCAGCCATCTCAGGTTGCTTTACAGCTCAGGCAGGTTGCCCTGGGCAAAACACAGGTTGGGGCTGACCTTGGCCTGTATCACCCGGGAAACTCCAGAGTTTCCAGCACAGCAAGTGAACAACTACAGACCACTCTGGAGCACTACCACCCTGCCCCTACACAGCTGATTCTCCACAGCGGGCAGAGGTTGGTGGCCAGTGGTCATAGCCAATCCTTGCAGCTGACTGGCCTGGCTAAATCCCTCCCATTGTCCTGCCAATAGCAACCAAGTTTCAATTACAAGAGGAGGGTGCACTAAGCCCACACAAAGGGGTCACCTCGAGTACCCAGGTGAGTGACGGGGGAGGCTGTGCCACTGGACCCTATAGGACACCTACTACATTAGGCCACTCTACCAAGGCACAGAGTCAAAGCAGCTCTACCTAATCCATAGAAACAAACACAGGGAGGCTGCCAAAATGAGAAGACTGAGAAACATGGTCCAGATGAAAGAATAGATCAAAACTCCAGAAAAAGAGTTAAATGAAATGAAGGTAAGCAATCTATCAGATGCAGAGTTCAAAACACTATTTATAAGGATGCTCAAGGAACTTAGTGAGGACCTCGGAGCATAAAAAAGATCCAGTCAGAAATGAAGGATACACTAACTGAAATAAAGGACAATTCACAGGGACACAACATCAGAGTGGATGAAGCCAAGAATCAAATCAAATCAATGATTTGGAACATAAGGAAGCAAAAAACAACCAATTAGAACGAGAATAAAAAGGAATAAAATAATTGAGGCTAGCATAAGGAGCCTCTGGGAGAACTTCAAATGTACCAACATTCTCATCATAGGGCTGCCAGAAGGAGAAGAGAAAGAGCAAGAAATTGGAAATCTACTTGAAAAAAAATGAAAGAAAACTTCCCTAATTTGGTGATAGAAATAGACATGCAAGTCAGGAAGCACAGAGAGTCCCAGACAAGAAGCATGCAAAGGGGCCCACTCTAAGACATATCCTAATTAAAACACCAAAGGTTAAAGATAAAGAGAGAATCTTAAAAGCAGCAAGAGAAAGGAAGTTAGTTACCTA
Organism: Mormoops blainvillei; assembly: GCA_004026545.1. Classification (NCBI taxonomy): domain Eukaryota; kingdom Metazoa; phylum Chordata; class Mammalia; order Chiroptera; family Mormoopidae; genus Mormoops; species Mormoops blainvillei. The sequence continues at coordinate 21,801 of PVJD01012325.1, forward strand.
ACATGGGAGTTTCCACAAGACTGTCATCTGATTTCTCAAAAGAAACTTTGCAGGCTAGAAGGGACCAGCAAGAAATATTCAAAGTCATGAAAAGCAGGAACCTACAGCCAAGGTCGCTCTACTCAGCAAAGCTGTCATTTACCTGTGAAGGGCAGGTAAAGAGCTTCCCAGACAAGAAAAAACTAAAGGACTTCGTCATCACCAAACCATTATTATAGGAAATGTTAAAGGGACTTACTTAAGAAGAAGAAGGTCAAAACTATGAATAATAAAATGGCAAAAATACATATCTAGCAACAATTGAATCTAAAAAACAGACTAAGCAAACAAGAAGAGACAGAATCATGGAGATGGAGAGCATGCTGATGGTTGCCAGGTGGAAGGGAGGCGTGGGGGAATGGGTGAAGAGGTGAAGGGATTAAGAAGTACAAATAGGTAGTTACAGAATAGCCACGGGGATGTAAAGTACAGTATAGGAATTGGAGTAGCCAGAAAACTTATACTCATGACCCATGGACATGAACAAAGGTGGGGGATTGCCTGAGGGAGTGGGGGGCGCTGGGTGGAGTAGGGCAAAGGGGGAAAAATCAGGACACCTATTATAGCACAATCAGTAAAATATAATTTTTAAAAAATTCATCTTCAGAAAATTTAAATCTTTGCTTGCTCTCCAGATTTACAATTCACTTTTATAGAAGAGCAGATTCTCCCTAATTCCTCCACCATTTTCAGTTACCCATCAGAAGATCAATGTACTTATCTGGTGGTCTCCTTAAAGAACCTCTTTTTCAGATAAGCTGTGGTAATCATACCTTTCAAACAGAATAGCTCTTACTCTGAGAGCAAACTACAAATATTGCCAACTCCTTGTATCTGCAGACAGTATTTGCACTGTGGCGTGTCTGCATGTTGATCTTCTCACCTTTCTGCATCTTTACTCGGACACTGAGCAGGAGCAAGCTGGGACTCAGAGCCGGTTCTCCCTTCCCCACTCCCAGGAAAACACCCGCCTAAGCCAATACAGTTGACCCTTGAAAAACACGGGTTTGAACTTTGCAGAGCCACTTATACTCAGATTTTTTTTCTGTAAATACAGTCGACCTCCTCTATCCCTGGATTTTGAATCCATCTGTGGATTCAATTGACCACAAATCAAAAACAGTATTTTTGATCCAGGTTGGGAACCCATGGATGTGAAGCGCTGACTGCATGCATTGTTCTATATCATTTTATATAAGGGACTTGAGCATTCATGGATTTCTGTATCAATGGGCTACTGGAAGCAATCCCCTGCAGTTACTGAGGAATGACTGTAGTTAAGGTTTTAGAGAGTCAAAAATTATACATGGATTTTTGATGGTGCAGGGGCAAAGTCAGTGCCCCAACCCCTGCATTGTTCAAGGGTCAACTGTAATGGCCACCATATTTGTAGGACCACATAAGTTAAATGTAACCCCAGGGAAAGAGTGTACGCTCTGGTTTAACAGGGCTAAATCTGAGGCTGAAGAAAGGGCAACGGGAGCTGTCCTGCTCTGTAGAGGCCCAGCCATGGGGGTAACAAATGAAGATTTTTAGTTTCTGGGCACGCCCATGTTCACATGCAATATAAAGCCATATTCGAGTGATTAATGCCCCACAGATGGGGATAACTAAGTTCCACATTCACTTTGTGAAGGATCTCACTCATATGCCATCTATGTTGGCATCCCAGGGGTTGGGCATCACCTCCCTCCCCGTATCTTCTCTCCCAATCCTCTCAGAAGCCAATGCCAGCCCTGGCCAGCATGGCTGGGCATAGTACTGCAAAGAGAAAAGTCACCAGTTCAATCCCTGGTCAGGACACATGCCTGGGGTGCAGGCTTGGTCCCCAGTTGAGGGAGTGTGAGAGGCAGCCAGTTGATATTTCTCACAGTGGTGTTTCTCTCTCTTTCTCTCCCCCTTTCCCTCCCTCTAAATACATAAATAAAATGTTTTAAAAAAAGAAAAAGACAATGCCAGAAACATGTGCAGTTTGTTATCCTTTAACCTCTCTTCTCCCTCCCTCCCTTGCCTCCCCCACCACCCTCACCAACATGATAAAGAGAAAGACTGAGAGCAGCAGGGTCCCCCTTATCAGAAATAGTGGGGGGAAGCCCAAGCAGTACAAACTAGAATGGATAACGAGTATAGCCTGATAGCTGGAGAAGATGGTAAAATAGGCCCAATATGGGACAAGGAAGGAGTAGAAATGAAGTGTCGCCAAAGATGGGGCAAGTAAGCATAAAGAGATAATGAAGAGGCCAGAACGTAAGACAAGTAAGTAAAGGAAAACAGCCAACTGTTCAAATGTGGAAAAGAGCTGCAGTATAGGAGAGGAGGAAAACGCAGAGGTGAAAAGAAGAACGGGAGTGACAAGTGGCAAGCCAGAGGGGTCCAAGGGAGGAGCCCATGTCTAGTCACTGTTATTAACTCCTTCTTCCGTAAATCTGAGCTGTTTCTCTGCAGAGTTCTCTAACCCCGAGGTATGATAGACTATTCTCTTTGGTACAAAGGCTCATTTTAACTAACAAAATGATTTTAGAAAGAGAAAAAGACCCACAGCTTAGAGTAAATCCAACAATTAAATTTTTCCCCCCACTGATACAGGGCGCCAGTGTTAGAATGAATTACTGTTGGCTCCACCTCATGAGGGACCAGCAGACCTCAGAATTTATCCGTGTTACAACCTCTAAGAACAAAATCAATAGCTGAGAATTATAAACACTGAGCAGTCCCATGCCAAGAGATGGATTGCTTTGGGGCTGAGGTAGGCTGGTAACACCTGGAGGGCATCGGCAAGCAATTATTTTTTTTAACTTCCCATATCCACGGGGTAAAAGAGCAGAGCCTTGAAATAGTAAATAATGTTTACAGAAGAATTTTTAGCTCCGGTGACCTAAGGTGGATTTAGAAACGCAGTTCAGGACTTGGGAACATAAAGGCACAAAAGCAATAGCTGGGACCAAAGGTTATAGTTTACCTTTTAGGTCCATTCTTCAACCATCTATAACCATGTATGTACATTTTTGGCTTAGAGAGAGACAGGTGTTTGATCACCATATATTTTGCCTTCCAGAAAGCTTCAGAACCTTCAAAATTCCTAGGAAATTGAATTTATTGAACCCTGTGGGTACCCACCAATTAGGTGCCACTTTACAATGAAACCACCCTCAAGCTCTTTCATCTTTCAAATCCTGGTACGGGAAATGGAGACTGGAGAGCCAAAATGCAGAGACGGGCACCAAAGTAAAGACATCTTGCTCTGGTTTAACTAAACCAATGTCCTTCCAACAGCATCCTTTGGAAAGGAACAGTTAAAAAGACAGATGAGAAGACAACTTATATACACTCATATAAAAGGATTGTGTTACATTAAGAATTATACTGTGCTGGAATGTTCTTGGCAATCAAGAAAAACATTAATAACACTGCATTTCACATAAGGTATTTACAAAAACCCTTCTTTTAGAAACTGGTGAAGATCGTGAAGGCTGCCAACAAAGCCTGATGGGGCCACAAGCCCAGGTAAGATGCCACACTCCAGGCGCCTTGGCGGCAGCTGAGGACCTCACACAGTCTCCTGGCCTGGAACCCTGCCTGCTCTCAGGTGCAGCCCCTCTTCTGGCAGGGGGGGTCCTTTGCCTCTCAGGCTCCTTGGCTGAGTTAGTCTTGGTGTCACTCCTCACATTAGAAATGCAACAGTTCTTGAGATGTCCTGAACCCCAGTAATGCCCCCAAATTGGAGTCATCTCCATAACAGCACATGGGGCTCACACACCCTCTGCATCAGCTGCCCACATGGAAGACTTCCGTCAGCTGTGCTCAAAATGGTGCACTGGAGGCTGCACAGCAAGCTCACCAACACACTGGGGACTCTCCAGAGCCCCACCCGTCTCTGCCCCGTGGGCCTGGGTCCTCCCAAGCTATCGTGTCCCTACAGCGATTTCCTGTTTGATCATCTTTCCTCCGGAAATGTCTCCCCGGTTCCCCTATTCATCCCGCATTGACCAGCCTTTCATTAGGCCACAAGTCTTCCTCTGCTTTAGGGATACGTGCAAATTGTATGGAAAATTCTCCCCTTTCCATAAATAGCTCTTCAAAATTACACATAGGGGCAGAACCTGGTATAATCCATAAGAAGAGCCAGAATAGCCAAAGACATCTTTTTTATTGATGAGGGTCTAGAACAAAGCAACTCTTTCACATCAAACTATACTCCCATATAATACATTTGGTACTGCCAAACTCAGTCTAAATCTCAGGGGGAAAGTCATTAGAAGGAATACGATTACCACAAGCTCTGAATAACAAATCTATTTCTGTCTATGGAGATGTTCCAGTGTAAATAAACTGCTATAAACACAGATGCCTTTCTCTAGGAATTATCAAAATATAATCAACATTATTTATAAAGCAACTAGATGAAGTATGTACCATAGGAAATAGAATAGCAAAAAAGGACACGGAGCTATGGGGGAGGGATGCTGTTTTAGCCTGGGGGGTCAGGGAGGGCCTTCTGGATAACGTGACATCTGAGAGGTCTGAATGGAGTACGGAAACAAGTCCTGGGATCATCTAAGGGAAGTGAGTTCTGAGCAAAGAAAATGACTGGTGTGAAGACCCTAAAGCAGAAGTTTATTTTGTGTGTAGGCCAGGGGTCAACAAACTTGCTCCCCGCTGCCCTGCCTGGTCTTATAAACAAAGTTTTATTGGCACATCCATCCGTTCGCTTATTGTCTATGGTTGCTTTTGCTCTATAATGGCAATATTGAGTACTTGTGACATGGGCAGTATGGTCAACGAAGCTATTTACTGCCTTTCCTGTACAGGATGTGCGCCAAACCCCTGAACAGGATGAAGGCAAAAGAGGTAAATGTAAATGGGAGAGGCAGGCAGGGCCAAATCACTCAGGGCCTGGTAGGATAAAACCTACCAGGTTTTAACCACCTAATGCCCACATGGGCCTTAACCAACCTAACCAACCAGCCACGCAACCAACCAACCACCCACCAAATGAAACATGTATCTCCAAGGGGTGGGAGTGCAGATTATCATTTACAGATTGGGGTTCAAAGGTTTCTTTTCACCAACTCACTCCAGGGTGCCTATCTGATATCTGCTTTATCTGAGGGTCCCCAGGTTCTCAGACTTTTCCCCCACGTGACTGAGGAGATTTCCAACATAAGGCAACTTGGCAAAATGAACATGCACAAATAATGGTTTACTACAGATTACCTTGATACAAACCTACTATTTTAAAGTTTATCACAAAACACATTGAGAACCACAGTTACAATGTTTTCTAGCATTTTTTTCATTCAAGCAAAATCCCACAGACACAAAATGTATTCGAAGACCTTGCTACTCAAAGTGTCCCCAAAACCAGCAGCGTCAGCACCACCTGGGAGCTTGTTTGAAATGCAGAATCTTAGGCTCTGGCCAGAACTACAGAATCAGAATCTGCATTTTAAGTAGATCCTCAGGAGATCTGAATGGTCACTAAAGTTTGAGACACTCTCCTCACAGGAACCGGCCTCTTTTATAAGCGTTAGAAATATAGTTTTAAATTTCAAAGAGGCTGGCCTGGTTTGTACTATTCATAATGGTAAACATTGGATACAACTTAAATGTTTAATAATAGGGATTGGCTAAATAAATAATGGTACATTTATCGATGCAGAAATACTATGCAGCTGTCAAAAATCAATGTTGCAGCCCTGACCTGTGTGGCTCAGTTGGTTGGGTGTCATCCTGCAAAGAGAAAAGGTTTGATTCCCAGTCAGGGCACGTGTCTGGGTTGTGGGTTTGTCCCCAGCCAGGGTACGTGCAAGAGGCAACCGATTGATGTTTCTCTCCCTCCTTTCTCCCTCCCTTCCCCTCTCTCTAAATATAAATAAATACATTTTAAAAAATCTGTATTGTAGAAGAATATCATTAAGATATTTAGATATTTATGTAGAAGTAGTTTATCATTAAGTTAAAAATCAATTATAGGCATGACTAAGACTAAAGCAAATAGAAACTATGATCAAAAAACAGAATGTAGATGTTATAAACTTTAACAATATAGAAATGATATAACAGAGTAAGGAAAGGCAAAGGGATAGAAGGTATAAAGCAGTGTAGGTGTGTTGACTTCCTCATCTTTCACAGCCACAGGTAAAAGTATGTAATTTAAGGTTAATACATGAAGTAATAGGTTGTAATTAAATTTTAAAATGTAGGGGATGGGCAGGGTCAGGGAAAGTAGGGGCAGGAAAATGGAGACAAGTGCACTTGAACAATAATACATACATATATATATAGAGATAGATAGATAGATAGATATAATGAAAAGTGAAACAAAAAATAAATAGAAAATAAATTTTAAAATGTGAAGTCAATGAGTCAGTCAGTCAACAGAACTGAGAACCAAGGAATAGAGAAAAGCAGGGAGAAGGTGGAAATATAAACTTATAACATTCAGTTTTTCACAAGGTATTAATAAACACTGCCTAAAAATATGAAGGATAAAATAATTAATTTAAAGCTTAAAAAACAGACTTCTAGTCAAGATGGAGGCATAAGTGGATATACCTTTTTTCCTTGCACAACCAGAAGAAGGGCAACAAATTTAGAACAAAAAATAACCAGAACTGCCAGAAAATTGAACTATATGGAAGTCTGATAACCAAGGAGTTAAAGAAGAAACATTGATCCAGACTGGTAGGAGGGGTGAGGATGGGCAGCTGAGACAGAGAGGACGTGCAGCAAGCCTGTGGCTGGTGGACATGGGTGGGCAAGGCAGAGGCTGGCCACATTTGCATGTGGACAAACAGGGAGGAACAACAGGGGAGTGAGAGAGACTGTGCAACCCAGGGTTCTGGCATGGGAAAAGAAAGCCTCCAACCTCTACAGGTAAAAACCTGTGGGGGTTGCAGCAGCGGGAGAAACTGCCAGTCTCACAGGAGAGTTCATTTGAGAGACCCACAGGGTCCTAGAACATACACAAACCCACCCACCTGGGAATCAGCACCAGAAGGGCCCAATTTGCTTGTGGGTAGCAGAGGAAGCAACTGAGAGCCAGCCAAGAGTCAAGCAATTGGCATTGTTCCCTCTCGGACCCCTCCCCCGCACACAGCGCCACAAGGCAGTGAACCAACAGTGAAGGGCAGGAAACTGGGACTCAAATCAATGAGTTCGAGCAGAAAGAAGAAAGAAACATTCAACCAGAACAGAGTGAAGAAATAAGAATTCAAAAATATGAGGAGAGGCTGAGGAACTTCTGGGAAAATGTTAAACGCTCCAACAACCGAATCATAGGGGTGCCAGAAGGAGAAGAGAAAGAGCAAGAAATTGAAAACTTATTTGAAAAATAATGAAGAAGAACTTCCCCAATCTGGCCAAGGAAATAGACTTCCAGGAAGTTCAGGAAGCTCAGAGTCCCAAAGAAGGTGGACCCAAGGAAGCACACACCAAGGCACATCATCATTACATTACCCAAGATTAAAGATAAGGAGAGAATCTTAAAAGCAGCACGAGAAAAGGAGAGAGTTACCTACAAAGGAGTTCCCATAAGACTCTTGGCTGATTTCTCAAAAGAAACCTTAGAGGCAAGAAGGCGCCGGAAAGAAGTATTCAAAGTCATGAAAGACAAGGGCCTACATCCAAGAATACTCTATTCTGCAAAGCTATCATTTAGAATGGAAGGGGAGATAAAGTACTTCCCAGATAAAGCAAAGTTAAAGGAGTTCATCATCACCAAGTCTTTATTAAATGAAATATTTAGGAGACTAATCTAAGAAAAAGAAGATGATAAAAAATATGAACAGTAAAATGACAACAAACTCACACTATCAACAACTGAACCTAAAAAAACAAACACAAAACAAACTAAGCAAACAGCTAGAACAGGAACAGAATCACAGAAATGGAGATCACGATGATGGTTATCAGCGAGGAGGTGGAGGAGGAAGAATGTGGGAGAAGGTACAGGGAATAAGAAACATAAATGGTAGGTACAAAATAGACAGGGAGAGGTTAAGAATAGTATAGGAAATGAAGAAGCCAAAGAACTTATGTGTACGACCCATGGACGAACTAAGTGGGGAATGTGGTGGGAGGAGGAGTGCAGGGTGGAGGGGAATATAGGGGAGAAAAAAATGGGATAATTGTAATAGCATAATCAATAAAATATATATAGAAAGATAAAGTTAAAAAAATAACTATGGAACAGAAATTTGTGTTCTAAATTTTCAAAAGAAACACACAAAAGGAAACAAAACAAAAAAAATTTTTAAAGACCATATGGTAAAAGAACCAATATAAACAGAAAACAACATAAAATATAATGACATAAACAAGACTTCAATAAAGATACACGAGCTAAGCTTACCTATTAAAAGAAAAATACTCTTATAATGAATTATAAAGTAAAACCCGACTATTCTCTATGTATAAGCAATATACATAATAAAAATTACTTTGGCTGAAAGCCAAATATTGGACAGAAACATACTTGGGAAATGCAAACAAAAAATAAGGAGGGATCCCAATCTTAATACCAGATAAGGATGAATTCAAGGCAAAAAGCAATCAAGAAAACAAACATGGCCTTTTATAATGATAAAAGGATACAACCTGGCCCTGGCTAATGTGGTTCATTTGGTTGAAGTGCTGTCCTGTAGACCAAAAGATCACAGATTTGATTCACAGCCAGAGCATATACCCAGGTTGCAGGTTCAATCCCCAGTTGGGGTGCATATGAGAAGGTATCCAATGATGTTTCCTTCTCTCCCTCTCTCTCTCTCTCTCTCTCTCTCCTCCTTCTTCTCTCTCTAAAAAAAAAGCAGTGAAAAAAAAGTAAGATTGGGAACAAGACAGGGGTGTCCACTTTCACTTCTCTTTCTCAACATAATCCTGGGAGTCCTAGCCAAAGCAATGAGACAAGAAGAAATAAAAGGCATCTGAATTGGAAAGAAAGAAATAAAACTCTTTATTTGCAAATGACATGATACTGTACATAGAGAACCCCAAATATTCCACCAAGGAACTACTAGTAATGATAAATGAATTCAGCAAAGTAGCAGGATATAAAATTAATATCCATAAGTTAGTTGCATTTTTATATGCCAATAATGAACTAACACAAAGGGAAATTAAGAAAAAATCCCATTCACAATTTCTTCAAAAAGAATCAAATACCTAGGAATAAACCCAACCAAGGATGTAAAAGACCTGTACTCAGAAAAGTGCCTTATAAAGGCACTGAAGAAAGAAATTGAAGATACAAATAAGTGGAAGCACATACTGCGTTCCTCAATAGGAAGAATTAACATCATTAAAATGCCCATACTACCCAAAGCACTCTATAGTTTCAACTCAATTCCTATCAAGATTCCAATGACATATTTCACAGAACTAGAACAAATACTTCAAACATTTATATGGAACCATAAAACACCCTGCCTAGCAACAGCGATTCTGAGAAAGAACAAAGTTGGAGGAATCACACTACCTAATATCAAACTATACTATAAGGCCACAGTAATCAAAACAGCATGGTACTAGCATAAAAACAGACATAGATGGATGGAACAGAATAGAGAGCCCAGAAATAAACTCACACCTTTACAGTCAATTAATATTCACCAGAGGAAGCAAGCACATACAATAGGCTAAAGATAGTTTACTCAATAAATGGTGTTGGGAAAACTGGACAGATACATGCAGAAAAATGAAATTAGACCACCTTCTTATATCACACACAAGAATGAATTCAAGATGGATCAAAGACTTAAATGTTAGACCTGAAAACCATGAAAATCCTAGAAGAAAACATAGGCAGCAAAATCTCGGACATTGCTCATAGCAATTTTTTATTGGCTATATCTCCCAGGCAAGGGAAACAAAACAAAAAATAAACAAATGGGACTACATCAAAATAAAATGTTTTTGCACAGCAATGGAAATCATCGACAAAGTAAAAAGATAACCCACAGAATGGGAGAACATATTCGTCAATATATCTGATAAGGGGTTAATATCCAAAATTTATAAAGTGCTTACAAAACTCAACACCAAAAAACCAAACAACCCAATTTAAAAATGGGCAAAGGACCTCAATAGATACTTCTCCAAAGAGGACATACAGATGGCCAATAGACATATGAAAAGATGCTCAACATCACTCATCATCAGAGAAATGCAAATTAAAACCACAGTGAGATATCACCTCACACCTGTCAGAATGGCTACCATCAACAAATCAACAAACAATGAGTGCTGGCGATGATGTGGAGAAAGGGGAACCCTTTTGCACTGTTGGTGGGAATGCAGGTTGGTGCAGCCACTGTGGAAAGCAGTGTGGAGATACCTCAAAAAGTAAAAATGGATCTGCCTTTTGACCCAGAGATCATACTTCTGGGAATATATCCGAATGAACCCAGAGCACTAATTCGAAAGAACGTAAGCACCCGTATATTCATTGTAGAGTTATTTATGATCACCAAGATATGGAAGCAGCTCAAGTGTCCATTAGTAGATGAGTGGATAAAAAAACTATGGGACATTTACGCAATGGAATACTACTTTGCTGTAAAAAAAAAAGAAGAAGAAGAAATTTTTACCCTCTGCAACAGTATGGGTGGACCTGGAGAACGTTATGCTCAGTGAAATAAGCCAGTCAGAGAAAGACAAATACCATATGATTTCACTCATATGTGGAATCTAATGAACAAATTGAACTAACAAGAAAAATGGAGATAGACTCATAGATGGAGAGCAGGATGACAGTTCGTGTAGGGAGGTTACAAGGTGGAGAGATGGAGCAAAAAGGAAAAAGGACACATGGGCATGGACAACAGTGTGGTGATTGCAGGGGGTGAGGAGGTTATAAGGGGACTAAATGGTAATGGAAAAAGTACAATGAAATTAAATAAAAATAATAAAATAAAAATTTTAAAAAAGAAAAAAAATGTCCTTGGGTAAGGATAAATAAAAGAATATAATCTGTTAATGAAGACCTAAAAATATGCTTTTATATAATCCAAAATCTGAAAAAAGACTATATATTCATAAAAGTTATTTATAAAAAATATAAATAAAAATATTAACAAACAGACCCCTGACTGGTGTGGCTCAGTGGGTTGGGCGTCGCTCTGCAGACCGACAGGTCACCAGTTCAATTCTGGTCAGGCCACATGCCTGTGTTGTGGGCCAGGTACCCAGTTGGAGGCTGCGATAGGCAACCAATTGATGTTTCCCTCTCACATGGTGGTTTCTCTACCTCTCTTTCTCCCTTCTATCCCTTCTCTCTAAAAATAAATAAGTTAAAAGTCTAAAAAAAAAAAACTTATTAACATACTAAAATAATAGTACATTATAATCAAGGATTATTTATTGTGGGAATAAAAGGGTCCTCCAATATAAGTAAATCTATAACACAATTAATTAAATTAATTGATCAAAGAGAATAATCACATAATCAGTATCTACTACACTGAAAGATTTTGTGGAATTCAACGTCTATTATTTTTTAAGGAAAATAAAACCTTTTAATAACATAAGTACAGATGAATAATTTCTTAAGATTTCTACCCATCCATCCACTGACCCCAAAGCCAGCATCATGCTTAATGGAAAAATAATAAAGCGTGCTCATTAAAGTCAAGAACAAGACAAAGATATCATTGACTATTATTCTGATTTAACATTTTCCTGGATATCCTAGTTAGTGTAATTAAATAGAGAAAAAACGAGAAATATAAAAATTGGAAAATGAGGAGCTAAATTTTATATTATTTGAAAAACATAATTATGTGGAAAATCCAAGAGAATCAACTTGAAAACCATTGCAATTAGTAAAAGAATCCATTAAAAGGCAAGAGCTAGTATAATATTAATACACTAAAATCAATAACTTTCATATATATGACATGTATATGACATATATATCAACTAGTGGGAAGGCATAGTAGAAAACCTCAGAATGCATCAGTTTTCCCAAGCCTGCTATTCTCCGCTAGTATAATATTAATACACTAAAATCAATAACTTTCATATATATGACATGTATATGACATATATATCAACTAGTGGGAAGGCATAGTAGAAAGCCTCAGAATGCATCAGTTTTCCCAAGCCTGCTATTCTCCGCCATGGTCACCACCTTTTTTCCACATGGTTTCCTGTGCCTGAAATGCTACCTCCTTGTCCTCCACCTTCTTCCCTAGGGGATGATGCTCCTTCAAACTCAGGACAATGTCGCCACCTCCAGGAAGCCCTCCCTGACCCCATTGGTAATTTGATAGTTTTGATATCCCTTTTCTATACTCTGGCTCTTGTTTAGACATCACATTCTCATAGTGCTTACCATGCTACTGTAACTGTCTGGTTATTGGTTGCCACCCCATTTGACTGTGCTGCATGTGAAAAGGGATCTTGACTACATGCTCTCTGATGCTCAGCACCAGGCCTATCAAAGATTAGGTGCTCTCATAATCTTTGCTCTCCACATGATAGCCCAGGTGATCTTTCAGCCATGAAAACTGGACCATGTCACTCTCGTAAACCTCAGAGTAGATGCTTTGTTAGGCTTTTGATTCTCTTCATAAGAAATCACGACCCAGGATAGAACACTGAGCCAGAAAAAAAAAGTTTTATTTTGCTATAGAGAATATTAGTGGAACAACTGGCAAAATATGAATAAAGTAGATTAGCTAATAGAATTGTAAAAAAGAAAGAAAGAAATCATGAACCACAACCCCAGAGATAAATGGACGAAGATGAGCAGATAGATAGGGAAAGATCAGATAGATTCATATACATTGAAAAGGCAGGTGTTAGTTAGTAGATTTTTATGCCTCATTTAGTCACATTTATGGACTGTAATTCTTTAATTAATGAAAGAATGAATCCAGAAAAAAAAATTGAGTAAAATGCTGTCCAAAACTGTTAAATGGATGAATGCATAAGCGTATTTGTTCTGGAAACAAATGGTTACAGGTTTTATTTGGCTCTTTTCCTAAAATGTTTGTTATTTTTATTGTGTTGACTTTTAAAATATTCTGATTTAGTTTTTAATTATCATGGTCAATTAATATTATTGATTTCCCCAAATTAAAACCTTCCATGTTAACATAAAAGGTAGAATGTACAAATACATATCATAAGCCAATAATTTTGCCATGACATCAATATCTGTCAATAAAATCTTAAAAGATGGTTGAATAAAAACATGTAAGTATTTTCACCAATGGGAAAAATAAATCAGATGCTCCATAAATGAATGGATGGATGAACAGCTGGGTGGACGGATGGACGGGCAGATGAATGACACAGAGAATCTCCTCTCCACATGATAGCCCAGGTGATCTTTCAACCATGAAAATTGGACCATGTCACTCTCTTACATACATAAAAACTCAAATTGCATAGAAATAAAACCCCAAAACCTAAAAAAGCAAAAAGAAAGCAAAAGGCAGAATGTATAGAGGATGCTATCATTTGTGGGCTTGAGGAAGAATAAACATGACACAGTAGGAGGGAGACTTTATCACTGTAGATCCTATGTACATCTTGAATTCTGAAACATATGCATATAAGTACAAAATTAAAATATTTTATTCTTTTCTGTAGTTCCAAAATGTTCTAAAATGAGCATGTGCTTCTTTTTGTAATAATTGTGTTTAAAGAAAACTTCAAAGATAAAGCACCTTTAATTACCATACTGTCTTTGGAGTTAGTTTCTCATCATTTTAAAGCCATACAGGTTTTTTTTTTTTGTAGCCTTGATGTTTCAAATAAAGTTTGAAAAAGAGCAAACTTTGTTACCCCCCTTTAAAATATATATCTAAATTGAATGAAATAGAGAAGTAAAAGATTATATGAAAAATTAATACAACAAAGAGGTGGTTCTTTGAAAAGATTAATAAAATTCACAAACTTCTAGCTCGATTCACTAAGGAAAAAGGAGGCAAGACTTACATAAACAAAATCAGAAATGAAAGAGAAGTAACCACAGACATTCGAGAAATACAAAGGATCATGCTAAAATACTATAAAAGACTATGCCACCAAATTCAATAACCTAGAAGAAATAGATTAAGTTCCCAGAAATATATAATCTTCCTAGATTTAATCATGAAGAACTGGAAAATCTAAATAGATTGATCAACAGCGAGGAAATTTAAACAACCATCAAAAACTTCCCAAAAAATAAAAGCCCAGGACCAGAGGGCTTCATTAGTGATTTCTATGAAACACTCAAAGAAGATTTGATACCTATTCTTGTCAAACTCTTCCAAAAAATTGAAGAAGAGGCAATACTTCCCAACACATTTTATGAGTCCAACATAACTCTGATACCAAAACCATGGCAAGGATAACACACACACACACACAACAACAACAACTACAGACCAATATTTCTGATAAATACAAATGCAAAAATCCTAAACAAAATACTAGCAAATCAAATACCACAATACATTAAAAAAATAATATATCAGAAGCAAATAGGGTTCATTCTAGGGGCACAAGAATGGTTCAACATAAACAAATCTATCAACATAACACATCATATCAACAAAACAAAGGATAAAAATCATATGATCTTATCAAAAGATGCAGAAAAAGCATTTCATAAGATACAACATCCATCTATGTTAAAACACTCAATAAAATGGATGTAGAAGGAAAGTACCTCAACATAATAAAGGCCATATATGACAAACCCTCAGTTAATATCATACTCAATGGTGAAAAACTAAAAGCTTTTCCTCTGAAATCAGAAATAAGACAAGGATGTCCACTCTTACCACTCTCATTCAATATACTACTAGAAATCCTAGCCAGAGCAATCAGGCCAGAGAAAAAAATGAAAGGTATCCAAATTGGGAATGAAGAAGGAAGTGTCACTTTTTGCAGATGATGCGATTCTTTATATAGAAACCCTAAATACTCCACCAAAAACTATTAGAAGCAATAAACAAATACAGTAAAGTTACAGGATACAAAATCAATGTATAAAAACTCACTGCATTCCTGTACACTAACAATGAAATTTCAGAAAAAGAAATGAAAAAAACAATTCCTTTAGCAAATGCAACAGAAAGAATAAAACACCTAAGAATAAAGTGAACAAAGGAAGTGAAGGACATATGTACACTGAAAACTACAAAGCATTATTAAAAGAGACTGAAAAAGACACAATGAAATGGAAAGATATTTTGTGTTCGTGGATTGGAAGAATAAACATAGTTAAAATGTCCACATTACCCAAAGCAATATACAGATTTAATACAATCTGTATCAAAATCCCAATGACATTTTTAAAGAAATAGAACAAAAAATCATCAGATTTGTATAAAACCACAAAGGACTCCAAATTGCCAAATCAATCCTTAGAAAAAAAGAACAAAGCCAGAGGTATCACACTACTTGACTTCAAATTATACTATAAAACAATAATCAAAACAGCATGGTATGGGCAGAAAAAGACACACAGACCAATGAAACAGAATTGAGAGCCCAGAAATAAAACCACATGTATATGGCTAAATAGTTTTTTGACGAAGGAGTCAAAAACATACAATGGAGAAAAGAAAGCCTCTTTAATAAATAGTGCTGAGAAAATTGGAAAGTCATATGTAAAAAAATAAACCTAGACTACAGTTTATTCCATGTACAAAAATTAATTCAAAGTGGACCGAAGACCTAAATATGAGATCTGAAACAATAAATTACATAGAAGAAAACACAGGAATTAAACTTATGGACCTTGGTCAGAGAGAACATTCTATTTTATTTCATTTATTTTTTAATACTCACAAAGGATATTTTTTCAATGCTTTTAGAGAGGAAGGGGGAAGAGGGGCAGGGAGAGAGAGAGAGAGAGAGTGAGAAACATTGACTGGCTGTCTCCCATACGTGCCCCAACCAGGGATCAGACCACAGCCCAAGTATGTGCCCTGACTGAGAACTGAACTCACAACCTTTTGGTGCATAGGATGATGCTCCAACCAACTGAGCCACACTGGTCAGGATGGGAACATTTTATGAATTTGACCCCAAAGGCAAGGGAAGTAAAGGCAAAGATAAATGAATGGGGCTATATCAAATTAAAAAGTTTCTGCACAGCCGAAGAAACTGTCAACAAAACAAAAAGGCAAAACAAAAAGGCAACCAACGGAATGGGAGAAGATATTTGCAAACAATAGCTCCAACAAGGGGTCAATAGCCAAAACATATAAAGAACTCTTGCAACCTACCACCAAGCAAACAGTCCAATTAAAAAAATAGGCAGATGAC
Organism: Mormoops blainvillei; assembly: GCA_004026545.1. NCBI lineage: Eukaryota > Metazoa > Chordata > Mammalia > Chiroptera > Mormoopidae > Mormoops > Mormoops blainvillei. Next base: position 38,109 of record PVJD01012325.1, read on the forward strand.
CTCAACACACACTTTTCCCAAGAAGACAAACAGACCAACAGATATATGAAAAGATGCTCAACTTCATTAGCCATTAGGGAAATGCAAATCAAAACTACAATGGATGTATCCCTTTGCATTTTTTAGAATGGCTATTATGAATAAGAAAAGTAACAAGTGTTGGAGAGGTTGTGTACAAAAAGAAACCCTCATTCATTGCTGGAGAGTATGTAAACTGGAACAGCCACTATGAAGAACAATATGGAGGTTCCTCAAAAAATTAAGAATAGAGTTACCAAATGATCCAGCAACCCCTCTTCTGAATATCTACTCGAAAAATTTGAAAATGTTTATTTGCAAAGATATGTGCACCCTATGTTCATTGCAGCACTATTCACGGTGGCCAAGACATGGAGATAGCCAGTGTCCTTCGATAGATGACTGGATTAAGGAGATGTGGTACATATATACAATGGATATGCTACTCAGTCATGAGAAAAGATGAAATACTGCCCTTTCTGACAACGTAGATGGACCCTGAGGGTATTATGCTAAGCCAAATAAGTCAGTCAGAAAAAGCCATATTATTTCACTCATATGTAGAATATAAAACCGAAACTCAAACACAGACAACAGTATGGTGGTCACCAGAGGGGAGAGAAGAGGTAGCAGTAATGGGGAACAGGGCCAAATACATGGTGATGGAAGATGATTTGGCTTTGAGTCATGGGTGCCCAATAGAAGATATAGATCATGTATCATAGAAATCTACACTTGAAACCTATATAATCTTATTAAACAATGTTTCCACAATAAATTTAATTAACTAAAAAAATAAAACACACGTCTTTCTTTCTTGGCTTGGATCTAATGTATACTGTTTTCTTCCTATTTTTAACATTTATGATTTATGTCAGTGGCTCTTATCTTTAGTAAACTAGAGGTTATCCCAGGGAGGTTACTAAAATGCATATTCTTGGGGTCCTACCCCCAGACATTCTGAGTCAGTGGGTCTGGGTGGGACCCTGGAATCTGATTGCTAATGTTACCACAGGAGATCCCAGTGCAAATGGTCTACAGACCACACTTTGCAAAATATTCATCCTTGACTTAGAGAAACTTAGCTTTTCTCATATAAAAGTGACAATCCTACCTAGTATAGAATTTAGATTTGAAAGCAATCTCTTCTTCTGATAACTCCTACACACACATCTTATACCTTTATAAACATCTATGTTATGTTACATGCTTTATAATGTGGTTCTTTGTGTACTTACTTTGCCTTCTCTCAGCTCTTGGAGAGTGAGTCAAGTCTTTATCTAACCCGGTGCTCCAATGTTGTGAAATTAAAGTATATGTGACAGAAACCAAAGCATACAGTTCAAATGTTACTCTCTTGACTTAGGGATCAAGTGTCTCTGCCAGCTATGTAAGTTTCTAGCCTTTTCCCCACACAAAGCTCAGATGCTGAGAAGCACACTGCTAACCCCCTCGACTGCAGTACTGCCTGCTAAGTCCAAAGAGGGGTTGTTGTTTTACTTAAAAATATGTGTATAAATCATTCTGGAAGCTTCTGTGCCTCTCCCAGGACCTCTGCTGAGCCTTTTCCTCTGTGAATCTTAAGAAAAGACAACTTGAAAAGCGGCAGAAGTGGTTCAGATAAACCTCCCAGTGGTTTTCCATGTGACAAAATTATCAAGTATGATGAAAAGAGACCTGATGGACAGCGGCAGCTCTCTGCAACCCCCTGGTGGCAAGATGCTCCATGGCTCTCCAGCCCCACCCCGCATCCTGGCTTACAGTGGACTCAGCTGCAGAAGCTCATCCTCTGTCCCCAACAGCGCCAAGCCCAGTGTACCTACAAATATTTTCTGGCAAGTAGGTTTACAGTGTGAGTGGCAGGAAACAAAACACATAGTTTGAATTTCACTTTCTTCTGCCCGAGGATCACTGCTTCTGCCAGCTGTCTAACTTCCTGATCGTGTGTGTGTGTGTGTGTGTGTGTGTGTGTGTGTGTGTGTGAGAGAGAAGCTTATGAGCTTAATTTTATGTACAGATCAGTCAAAAGGCTAATGCGGAAGATCTCCGAGACTCAAAGCATAATCCTCATAGCACAAAGTATACATGTCTAAATCATCACTGATGAAACTCCAGAGCTGTTCGGAACAGCCATTGCACCTGCCAACGGTCATTCATCCTGACCCAGACCTGGAACACACAGGGTAAGTCAGGGCTAGATTCAAAGTGACTGTCCCAGAGGTACAACTCAGGTGGTTTAGCCTGAAGAACAGAGACTAAGAGAAAACCGAGGAAGGGTTTATCAGCCT